>JAFLJL010018254.1:91153-104971 GCA_018398815.1 Conus ventricosus
CTGTTTGTCCGTTATGTTTGTGTCTGTGATCTGTTTCGACCACTCTCAGAATAAAGAGCAAATCCCAAATGGTGTCTCGATCAGAGAGCGTCGTTCATCTTTAATGGCCTCCTGTTTGATATACCACTTGGTTGCCTATCAACACTGAGGACGAGGTACAGTCAACGGGGACCTTGATGGAACAATGCTCATCATCAGTCATCTTCAACGCTCATCAGTATGTCAGAAAGGTGAGTGGTAGCGCAAACGGGTGTTCCGAGAAAAACAAATGTGTCATCATCACTGTCATCACCACCGTCTCTGTCTAACACGCCTACGTCAGTGGATAACCCCGCGGCAACGAGAAAAAAATTATTTAAAAAAAAAAATAAAAAAAAAACACGGCGTCCCATCGATCCGCACACACGCGCACGCGCGCGCGTAGCAACACGACACACCCCCATCTATTTTTAACCCCATTACGTCAGCAAACAAGAAAAACTTTTTTTTATTATCGAGCGTGACTCACCGTGACAAGAACACAAAAACAAACATAAATAATCTTTTATTAACACATGACGCCGAGCCGAGCGTGACTCACCGTGACCTTGACCCCGACGACACCACCTGCCACCACCCACCTGCCACCCCCCACCACCTGACACCCCCCACCTGCCGCGACACCTGCCGCGCATGCGCAACACCGGGGGAGATCCAGTCCGAGATCCACAAAAGAGGGGTGAAACGTCCCTTACCCTACTACTCATACAGTCCAAACTCCATTCTTCTCACGATCCATCCTCGGACCCACACAGCTCTTGCACGTCTCCTTCTTCTCCTTCTGTCTAAAACTTGATTCAGTCTGAACAGGTTGTGGTTCTGCTGTTGAATGAGTACAGCTATCATATGGACTCTTTGATCATCCATGATGGAGAACAATTGATGATGTTGAAGATCAAGATCAAGGGTGATGAAGTCTGTACAGCACGGCTACTCGACTCAAACTGAGATCCAGATGATTTTCTCCCCCTTTTTATATAAAATACCGGTTGTCCGCTAGGTGTCCTTCTACATACTCTCAACATACTCCAGACATCCTAAATATACGAGATACATCCCAGATACAAACGCTTTGTCCGTTTTGAATACTTAATATACGAGATGCATACGCTTACATCCTTTCTATTTCCGTGCAACAAACGGTGTATAGACGTTCCATGTACCTTATCTTTCCTCCCTCTTTCCGTTTTCAGCTGCAGCGGATGTGAGTTGCCAGGATGCCCAGAGGATGCAGAGAGGATACAGCGGACGTTTAACGGATGATAACGGACATAGAACGTTTGTTGCTCGAAAATGTCGCGGATTGACATCGTACACGGCGGAAAGTTCATCCGTTCTAAAAGTTTTGTGCAGCTCAAAACTTTTTGCGCGGATGAAATCACAGTGGACGGATGCTCGATGGATAGAGCGTATGAAATACGTATGCAATGAGTACACAACGGATGCATGGCGTTTTCCGACGGATGGCAAGATATTTTTTACGTTTTACATCCTCTTTGCATCCGTAAGTGCAGTGGGACCGGGGCTTTAGCTAGGTGATAAGTAGGAGTAGCACACACAACGGATGCAATAACGACACCTGAAGGGTATGGATATTAACACCTGCAGGGTATGGATATTAAGAAAAGGTGAGTAGACTTTGCCGACTCTTACACATTTATATTCTCCAGATTTATATACACAAAAATCGTGATACAAAATTTCGTTTATTCTACTAATTTTTACATTGCAAAGCAGTTTTGCAAGTTACTTGTTATTGTAAGCTTTTAATGATAAATACGACAAATTGTCTATCCAACACAATATGAGATAGTAAAAGAAAGCTGTGTGAGTTTTGCAAGTTACTTGTTAGGGTAAGCTTTTTAATGATAAATATGACAATTTATACAACACAATAGGAAAAAGTAAAAGAAAGCTGTATGACCTTCACAGTCAATGCTATAAAACATTAAAGCATCAATGAAGAATAGTAAGCACAAGAGAAAAGGGATACAAGTGCAGAGAGAGAGAGAGAGAGAGAGAGAGAGAGAGAGAGAAAGAGAGAGAGAGAGAGAGAGAGAGAGAGAGAGGAGAGAGAGAGAGAGAGAGAGAGAGAGAGAGAGAGAGAGAGAGAGAGAGACGCGCACACACACACACACACACACACACACACACCACACACACACACACCTTTTTTCATTGAGCTTATTATCTTATGCGCATCAACCCATTTCTTTCAACCCGCCTATGTACTGGGACTGTATTTGTCCAGAGGCTTTTTAAAACGATCTCCTGACATTTTTTGACAATAAATGAAATACCTTTGTTAAAAGATCTCATGACAACAATGCTTCTTAATTTCACAGGATACAATGACAGTTTACAGTTATTCTTCATTCCGCTTATTTTTCCATACGTTGTGCACATTCTTTTTATTCAGATATTTTAGATTAACGAAAATATAAAAGCAGTACACTTTTGGTTTTAGCAACAACTCTGTTGCTATGATTTAACGTGAAAATGATGATTTACGAAAGGGAGAAGAACGTGAAAAAATGAGGAATAACTGGCGGGAAAGGGATGAAGAAACGATAAATGACCGATTGGAGAGAAAAGGATAAATGAACGAGAAGAGTGTTAAAATGTTACGTGACTGACTGGGGAAGAACATGAAAAGGATGAATGTCCTACTCGTGAAGCACTGGAGACAATGAATGAATGACTGAGAACTTGAAAAAGATGACTGACTGACTGACTGGGGAAGAACGTGAGAGCGATGACTGACTGATGTCAGCTGAATGTGAAAATGACTGACTGACTGACTGACTGGGGGAGAATGTGAACACAATGACTGACTGACTGGCTGGAGAAGAATGTTAACACAATGACGGACTGACTGGAGGAGAATGTGAACATAATGACTGACTGACTGGAGGAGAATGTGAACAAATGACTGACTGACCAGAGGAGAACGTGAATACAATGACTGACTGACTGGAGGAGAATGTGAACAAATGACTGACTGACTAAAGGAGAATGTAAACACAATGACTGACTGACTGGAGGAGAATGTGAACACAATGAATGACTGACTGGAGGATAATGTGAACACAATGACTGACTCACTGATGGAGAATGTGCACACAATGAATGACTGACTGGAGGAGAATGTGAACACAATGTCTGACGACTGACTGATGGAGAATGTGAACACAATGACTGACTGACTGGAGGAGAATGTGAACACAATGACTGACTGACTGGAGAAGAATGTGAACACAATGACTGACTGACTGGAGGAGAATGTGAACACAATGACTGACTGACTGGACGAGAATGTGAACACAATGACTGACTGACTGGAGGAGAATGTGAACACAATGACTGACTGGAGGAGAATGTGAACACAATGACTGACTGACTGGAGGAGAATGTGAACACAATGACTAACTGACTGGAGGAGAATGTGAACACAATAACTGACTGACTGACTGGAGGAGAATGTGAACACAATGACTGACTGACTTGAGGAGAATGTGAAAAAATGACTGACTGACTGGAGGAGAATGTGAACATAATGACTGACTGACCGGAGGAGAATGTGAACGCAATGACTGACTGACTGACTGGAGGAGAATGTGAACACAATGACTGACTGCGTGACTGGAGGAAAAGGTGAACACAATGACTGACTGACTGGAGGAGAATGTGAACACAATGACTGACTGACTGGAGGAGAATGTGAACACAATGAATGACTGACTGGAGGATAATGTGAACACAATGACTGACTGACTGATGGAGAATGTGCACACAATGAATGACTGACTGGAGGAGAATGCGAACACAATGACTGACTGACTGACTGATGGAGAATGTGAACACAATGAATGACTGACTGGAGGAGAATGTGAACACAATGACTGACTGACTGGAGGAGAATGTGAACACAATGACTCACTGGGTGACTGGAGGAGAATGTGAACACAATGACTGACTGACTGGAGGAGAATGTGAACACAATGACTGACTGACTGGAGGAGAATGTGAACACAATGAATGACTGACTGGAGGAGAATGTGAACACAATGAACGACTGACTGGAGGAGAATGTGAACACAATGACTGACTGACTGGAGGAGAATGTGAACACAATGACTGACTGACTAGAGGAAAATGTGAACACAATGACTGACTGACTGGAGGAGAATGTGAATATAATGACTGACTGACTGGAGGAGAATGTGAACACAATGACCGACTGACTGACTGAAGGAAAGTTTGAACATAATGACTGACTGACTGGAGGAGAATGTGAACACAATGACTGACTGAATGGACGAGAATGTGAACACAATGACTGCCTGACTGGAGGAGAATGTGAACACAATGACTGACTGACTGACTGCCTGACTGGATGAGAATGTGAACACAATGACTGACTGACTGGAGGAGAATTTGAACACAATGAACGACTGACTGGAGGAGAATGTGAACACAATGACCGACTGACTGCAGGAGAATGTGAACACAATGAACGACTGACTGGAGGAGAATGTGAACACAATGACTGACTGACTGACTGCCTGACTGGAGGAGAATGTGAACCCAATGACTGCCTGACTGGAGGAGAATGTGAACACAATGACTGACTGCCTGACTGCCTGACTGGAGGAGAATGTGAACACAATGACTGACTGACTGGAGGAGAATGTGAACACAATGAACGACTGACTGGAGGAGAATGTGAACACAATGACTGACTGACTGGAGGAGAATGTGAACACAATGAACGACTGACTGGAGGAGAATGTGAACACAACGACTGACTGGAGGAGAATGTGAACTCAATGGCTGACTGGGTGACTGGAGGAGAATGTGAACACAATGACTGACTGACTGGAGGAGAATGTGAACTCAATGACTGACTGACTGGAGGAGAATGTGAACACAATGACTGCCTGACTGGAGGAGAATGTGAACACAATGACTGACTGACTGGAGGAGAATTTGAACACAATGAACGACTGACTGGAGGAGAATGTGAACACAATGACCGACTGACTGCAGGAGAATGTGAACACAATGAACGACTGACTGGAGGAGAATGTGAACACAATGACTGACTGAATGGACGAGAATGTGAACACAATGACTGCCTGACTGGAGGAGAATGTGAACACAATGACTGACTGACTGACTGCCTGACTGGAGGAGAATGTGAACACAATGACTGACTGACTGGAGGAGAATTTGAACACAATGAACGACTGACTGGAGGAGAATGTGAACACAATGACCGACTGACTGCAGGAGAATGTGAACACAATGAACGACTGACTGGAGGAGAATGTGAACACAATGACTGACTGACTGACTGCCTGACTGGAGGAGCATGTGAACCCAATGACTGCCTGACTGGAGGAGAATGTGAACACAATGACTGACTGCCTGACTGCCTGACTGGAGGAGAATGTGAACACAATGACTGACTGACTGGAGGAGAATGTGAACACAATGAACGACTGACTGGAGGAGAATGTGAACACAATGACTGACTGACTGGAGGAGAATGTGAACACAATGAACGACTGACTGGAGGAGAATGTGAACACAACGACTGACTGGAGGAGAATGTGAACTCAATGGCTGACTGGGTGACTGGAGGAGAATGTGAACACAATGACTGACTGACTGGAGGAGAATGTGAACTCAATGACTGACTGACTGGAGGAGAATGTGAACACAATGACTGCCTGACTGGAGGAGAATGTGAACACAATGACTGGCTGACTGGAGGATAATGTGAACACAATAACTGCCTGACTGGAGGAGAATGTGAACACAATGACTGCCTGACTGGAGGAGAATGTGAACACAATGACTGCCTGACTGGAGGAGAATGTGAACACAATGACTGCCTGACTGGAGGAGAATGTGAACACAATGACTGCCTGACTGGAGGAGAATGTGAACACAATGACTGCCTGACTGGAGGAGAATGTGAACACAATGACTGCCTGACTGGAGGAGAATGTGAACACAATGACTGCCTGACTGGAGGAGAATGTGAACACAATGACTGCCTGACTGGAGGAGAATGTGAACACAATAACGGACTGACTGGAGGAGAATTTGAACACAATGACTGACTGACTGGAGGAGAATGTGAACACAATAACTGACTGACTGGAGGAGAATGTGAACACAATGACTGCTTGACTGGAGGAGAATGTGAACACAATAACTGACTGACTGGAGGAGAATGTGAACACAATGACTGCCTGACTGGAGGAGAATGTGAACACAATGACTGCCTGACTGGAGGAGATGTGAACACAATGACTGCCTGACTGGAGGATATGTGAACACAATGCCTACCAGACGGGACGAGAGCGTGAGAATGACGAATGATGAACGAGACGTGACGTCTATGTGAGAATGAAAAGCAAATGACGAATAAACGACGGGAAGAGGAGAGGACGATGAAGTGGGATGGAAAACAAAACGAAAGAATGCTGAAAAAGATTTCAGACAAGATAAGAAGAGCGTAAGAAAAACGTATAATGGAAGGGATAAAAACCAAACGTAAGAACAGTGAAGGAAATATCGAAGAAGAAAACATGAATGATGGAAAACAGACAATTATAAATGAGAGGTGGGGTGAGATGACATACCCGTGAAGGAGAGGCAAAAAGGAGAATCAAAATGATGTACGGTGGCCAGGACAGTAGACAGAGGTGGACAAAAGAAGGGTTCAGGAGACAGAGGTGGACAAAAGAAGGGTTCAGGAGACAGAGGTGGACAAAAGAAGGGTTCAGGAGAAGGAAAAGGCCAGAGCAGCATGAGAAATAGAACAGCGTGAGAATAATCCAGTGATGGACAGACTCAGTGATGGACAGACTGGGGGAAAACGAGAGAACAATACAATTTTTCACGAGGTGAAAAGAAGAAAAGGAGAAAATGATGAACAAGAAGAAAGGAAGAGAGAAGAGAGCGTCAGGACGATGGACGACATAACAAGAAGATACTGTCAGAATATTTAAATAAAGGAAGAAACAGAAGAAATCATGAGGAATATGATGGACGCAGTGTGCAGAGAAAAACGCGAAATGGACCAGATGAATAAATACCAACGTGAAAATGATGAATCATGGACGAGGGAAGAACGTGCGAAATGTCAGTGATGGACAGGGCTAGGATTAGCGAAGGACAGACATGATGAGAAGAATGAGAAGACGTTAACGGAAGGAATGATTTATGAAGAGCACGAACTGGAGGAACTAGGTATGACGACGGAAGGAAAGAAGGAGGAACATGAACAGCAGACACAATGGGAACAAGACACCGTGAAGGCTATGACTGACTGACAAGAACGAGAGCATGGCGAATGATCGACGGGACTAGAACAAAGTATGAGCGGATTGAGAAAAGAACGTGTGAAGGACGAAAGATGGACCACACTGGAACGGAAAAGGAGGAATAACCGACGAAAGAAACCCTAAAGAATGGTTAAAAAAAACAACAAGAACAACAACAACAATAGTGGAACGCGAGAATGGTGAAAGAGAGATGGGAGAAGAATGTGAAAATAATGAAGAAATAAAGGGAGACTAACGTGAGAGCGATGACGGGCAGTTTGGGTGAGAGGGCAAGAAACTGAGGATGGCGCATGGATGAAAGGAGAATATGAGTCAACTACTGATCAAGATGATTAAAGCGTCAGACTCACTACTGATCAAGATGATTAAAGCGTCAGACTCACTACTGATCAAGATGATTAAAGCGTCAGACTCACTATTGATCAAGATGATTAAAGCGTCAGACTCACTATTGATCAAGATGATTAAAGCGTCAGACTCACTATTGATCAAGATGATTAAAGCGTCAGACTCACTATTGATCAAGATGATTAAAGCGTCAGACTCACTACTGATCAAGATGATTAAAGCGTCAGACTCACTATTTTTTTTTTTTTTTTTTTTTTTTGCTGTCCCAACCTCTGCGCTACCTCAGAGGCAGTGCACCCACGCCGCTCATTCCGACACCCCGTCCACAGCCATAGCCCGGCCGGCCCCGCCGCAGCCCCGGCACCAGCAATCCACAGGGAGCAGTCAATGTCAAGTCGTCATGAGGCAACCCACCGGAGGAGACACTGCACTGCTGCCGCGTCACTTCGGTGGTGTTTAGTGGCGCCTGTTCTGATCAAACATACGCAGGACACCACCTACTAAGCCCCCTACTGACGACAATAATTGCTTAGTCGCGGAGCCGGCGTGAGTGAGCTCTCCCTCCAGAGGGCGCCACCACGTCCGTCCAACGACAGCCCCCATGGACTCGCCGATACCGGTGACCCCGACGGAAGGAAACCAAGGCCACAGACGCGGGAGGACATCGAAACTGAGGTCACCATGAGAGCAGGGCATGAAGGGCCACAGAATTTGAGACATTTTTTTTAATGCTGATCAATGAGAATGAGGATGATTAAGATGATGCTACGGATTTCCATTTCGGTCTGAGACTACATGACAGGGCTGTACTCTACGCTTCCTTTCATAATATATCCTGGCGTCAACCAGGCCCGAGAGATACAGGCACCTGCAGTGTTGGTCAGGAAATTTGAGCAACACTCTCAGAAACGCATCCATTAAGTGGATGAAACTCGACTGTGTGGTCCCAGTCTTCCCAACTGAGTCCGCAGCAAACTCAACTCTGGGTAGGAGCCGGTCGGGGCAGAAAAAACCCACATGACTCTGATGGGATTCGAACCCACGACCTCCCAGCCGGGAGTCCGCGACGCTAACCACTTCGCCACGGCGGCTGGTGTCAGACTCACTATTGATCAAGATGATTGAAGCGTCAGACTCACTATTGATCAAGATGATTAAAGCGTCAGACTCACTATTGATCAAGATGATTAAAGCGTCAGACTCACTATTGATCAAGATTATTAAAGCGTCAGGCTCACTATTGATCAAGATGATTAAAGCGTCAGGCTCATGAATGAATGGGGGGGGGGGGGGGGGGGGGGGGGGTGACAAGAGAAAGAGACAGCGATGGACGGGAGGTGAAAAGGAGCATGTGATAATGATAAATGATGATAAAATGAAAGATAATAAATGATGATAAAAGGAAAGATAATAAATGATGATAAAAGGAAAGATGGCGGACACAATTATGGTTAGGGAAATAACGTGAGAACAATGAAAGACGGGATTAATAATAATATATAATAATAATAATAATAATAATAATAATAATGATGATGATGATGATGATGATGATGATGATGATGATGATGATGATGATGATGATGATGATGAATACTTATATAGCGCCTATTCTCGGCTAGAGACCAAACTCTAAGCGCTTTACAAAACACACTCGTTTACACAAAGGGCTGCCTACCTGGGTAGTGCCGACTGAAGAGCTGCCAGCTGGCGCTTCATTCAGTCGTTTCCCGTGTCATCCAGTCAATATCGTTCAATCAATTTCCGTTCTTCCTTCAATCTTTCCATTTCTCACGCAGGGTGCATGCTATTTGTAACGTGTCATCCATACCAACGGCCGAAGTGGCCTTCTCTTCCGAAAGTTGGTGATGGGATTTTACGTGTGTGCAAGATGGTGTGCGTGCATTCACAAACGGAACTTCGGTTTATAGTCTCATTCGAAGGACTGCATGGAAAATGGAGTCCGAACCAATGTTAACTCCGAGGGGAAAATCCCCCTGTACCAAAACAGCCCATCGGAGATTCGACCCCGCGACCCCGGGATCACGCAGGATAAGAATAAGGATGAGGATAAGAAGGAAAAGAAGAGAGGAGTGTGAGACCAACGGATTACTGAACACTGGACAGCGTTGGAATGGTGCAGTGATGGCCAGAATAAAACAACGGAAACAAGGGGATGAGGAGAGTTTGTAAACAGAGGAAAGGAGAAGGTGAGAATGATGAATGGGAAACTGGATGAGAGAAAGGAGAGAAGAGGCAAGAACGTGGGAATCATGGAGTACACAAAAACCGGACATCGTTAGAGAAACCCCGTGATGAATGGAATGAGAAGGAAACGAGAGCACACCGAATGCTGGACACGATCAGAAAAGAACAAAAGAATGACGAATGACAGACTAAATTAGAGAAGAGAAAGTGGGAATTGTGAATGATGAATGTTAGATTGGGGGGCAAGTTGTGAATGATGAATGTTAGATTGGGGGCAAGTTGTGAATGATGAATGTTAGATTGGGGGCAAGTTGTGAATGATGAATGTTAGATTTGGGGGCAAGTTGTGAATGATGAATGTTAGATTGGGGGGAAGTTGTGAATGATGAATGTTAGATTGGGGGGCAAGTTGTGAATGATGAATGTTAGATTGGGGGCAAGTTGTGAATGATGAATGTTAGATTTGGGGGCAAGTTGTGAATGATGAATGTTTGATTGGGGGGAAGTTGTGAATTATGAATGTTAGATTGGGGGGCAAGTTGTGAATGATGAATGTTAGATTGGGGCAAGTTGTGAATGATGAATGTTAGATTGGGGGCAAGTTGTGAATGATGAATGTTAGATTTGGGGGCAAGTTGTGAATGATGAATGTTAGATTTGGGGGCAAGTTGTGAATGATGAATGTTAGATTGGGGGGGAAGTTGTGAATGATGAATGTTAGATTGGGGTGAAGTTGTGAATGATGAATGTTAGATTGGGGGCAAGTTGTGAATGATGAATGTTTGATTGGGGGGAAGTTGTGAATGATGAATGTTAGATTGGGGGGAAGTTGTGAATGATGAATGTTAGATTGGGGGGAAAGTTGTGAATGATGAATGTTAGATTGGGGGGAAGTTGTGAATGATGAATGTTAGATTGGGGGCAAGTTGTGAATGATGAATGTTAGATTGGGGGGAAGTTGTGAATGATGAATGTTTGATTAGGGGGGGGGGGGGGAGTTGTGAATGATGAATGTTTGATTGGGGGGGGGGGGGGGTTGTGAATGATGAATGTTAGATTTGGGGGGGAAGTTGTGAATGGTGAATGTTAGATTTGGGGGAAAGTTGTGAATGATGAATGTTAGATTTGGGGGGAAGTTGTGAATGGTGAATGTTAGATTGGGGGGAAGTTGTGAATGATGAATGTTAGATTGGGGGGGGGGGGGAAGTTGTGAATGATGAATGTTAGATTGGGGGGGGGGAAGTTGTGAATGGTGAATGTCCGACTGGGAAAACGTGAGAATGAAGAATGTTGGAGGGGGGGGGGGGGGGGGTGAAAATGAAAAATGTTTGACCAGGGAAATCGTGAGAATAATGAATGATTACAATAATAATGATGATGATGATGATAATAATAATAATAATAATAATAACAACAACAACAATAACAATCATCATATTACATCATAAGCCCTAGAGAAAAGGGAAAAAACATAAATGAAGCCAAGAAGAAGATGAAATTACAATAAGTACCATACACCTACTAACAAGGGTGCATATTGACACATACACACACCTACGCACACCACACACACACACACACACACACCACACACACACACACACACACACACACACACACACTCACACCACACACACACACACACACACACACACACACTGACTGACTAACACCAATTTATTGTCAGATTAACTCAAGGTTGTACTCACACACACACACACACACACACACACACACACACACACACACACACACACACACACACACACACTGACTGACTGACACCAATTTATTATCAGATTAACTCAAGGTTGTACTCACACACACACACACACACACACACACACACACACACACACACACACACACACACAAAGCACACACACAAAGCACACACACACACACTTAACATGCGATCCCCCACACACTGTCTCACAACAGCGGGCCCGACAGCATGCGTGCACACGCACACACGCACACACACACACACACACACACACACACACACACACACACACACACACACACAAACGTCTCAGAATCAATTTGATTGTTAAGGGAAAAGGAAGAAGGAACTGCTATTGATAGGTGAAGATGGTTGTTTTAAGAAATGCCTACGTAAAGATGTTGGGAGTTTGTTCAAGAAATCGGACCCTGAAAAGAAAAAGAACGATCGAATGACTGGGGAACAGGTGAAAGTAGTGAACGTTGGACCGAAGCAAGCATGAGAATGATGGATGTTGGTTGGAAGAAACGTGAACATGAATCACGTTAGAGTGGGATACCACCAGTGCTATCACAAAAGAAATCACTGCCATGAAAACCTGGTGAATATCAAGAGCAGCATCACGAGCAAAGTGTTTCACGGAACCATGAAAACCTGGTGAATATCAAGAGCAACATCACGAGCAAAGTGCTTCACGGAACCGCAAAGAAGTAACAGGGAACTGAAGTTTTGTTACACTCAGAAAGAGTGAACAGAACACAGCCTGGAGAATTCAGAAAGAGTGAACAGCACAACGCCTGGAGAACTCAGAAAGAGTGAACAGCACAACGCCTGGAGAACTCAGAAAGAGTGAACAGCACAACGCCTGGAGAACTCAGAAAGAGTGAACAGCACAACGCCTGGAGAACTCAGAAACAAAGAAACAAAGGCCAACTCAACCAGGTGCAGAAACGTGGTCACTGAAAAAGAAAAAAAAAAACGGAGGGTGATGACTACCTGCAGAAAGGAAACGGTGAGTCAGGGGGCAATAACACGGAAACCTGTCTGTTGATCTCTGCACAGGGAGCTGAAAGGGAAGTGACGCCATAAACGGTGAGTCAGGGGGCAATAACACGGTGGCCTGTCTGTTGATCTCTGGCACAGGGAGCTGACGGAAGTGACGCCATAAACGGTGAGTCAGGGGGCAATAACACGGTGGCCTGTCTGTTGATCTCTGGCACAGGGAGCTGACGGAAGTGACGCCATAAACGGTGAGTCAGGGGGCAATAACACGGTGGCCTGTCTGTATTCTCTGCACAGGGAGCTGAACGGAAGTGACGCCATATACGATGAGTCAGGGGAATAACACGTGGCCTGCTGTTGATCTGCCACAGGGACTGAACGGAAGTGACGCCTACTCAAATGTCGAGCAAGAAGTGAATTAGCACGTAGAACGTAGAAGCGAGAGTTTCAGGACGTTTCATCAAGGAGGCGTCACTGCGTGCGAACTATCAAATATGCTAGAGACGAATAATCCGTTCTACTAACCGCCTCAACTTCAGTTTTTCGGGCGGTTGCCCAACTTGGCAATTATTCGTTCTCTAACTAGTAAACCCTACAAATCATACTTGTGTAGGATTATCCGTTTTCAATACTAATTTACTAAACTTTTCAATTTTGTTTTGTTAATCCCGCTTTTTTTGATCATTCAATAACATCATTCTCAGCATCATTCCATCAAATGGTTCTGTTTTCATTGTAAATAAAAATTCGTCTTTACTGTTCCTAAAGTCTTTTAAACTGAGTTATATTTTTGACCATAAAATCCACACACTTATCACATGTCTTCACTGAAAGTCAGTTTTGACAAATGTTTCTCATTTAACTATGTCTCTTTCTGATCCGAACAGTCTCTATAATAAATAGTGTGCGTTCCTTCAAAAGTCTATAAAAGTGTTCTAAACACTCCTCAGTTTATTGCTAGGATCAACTAATATATGTCATCATCTGTCCATATAAACCTTCTATCATGATATGCTTTGTTCCATTTAAGTGTTGGACAGAAAATCGCAATATGATCAAAATTATAGCGATAAACTGTTTGTAATAGGTCTAGGACAAATATTGTTTTTCCACACCCAGTCTGTCCCAAAATTC
>JAFLJL010018254.1:105971-119925 GCA_018398815.1 Conus ventricosus
CTTCGGAGCTGTGATCCACTTCCACCGCTTTCCGCTAGGCTTCCGATGAACATCCGTTAACACCCGCACATACTACCCACGTCCGTTCTTTTCCGTTCTGTTTCGCAAATTTCACTAGTTTGTCCATTTCTGGAGCGGATGAAAACGGATGGAGCCAACCCCGAAAATGTGCTCGTCCGCTGTGTCCTTTTTGCATACGTTTTGTGTCCATTGGCCAGTGGGACCGGGCCTTAAGGAACCATCAAAGGACATGTATACAGTATAGTTTTCAAACGACATTTCCATCTACATCAATGCAAATCTGAGAAGGTGAGGGTAACAGATCATGCATAAAACCTTATCAACTGAAAGAGATGCATGAAATATGTACATGGAATAAAATGGTCTTGCACATTCGGGAGAGAAAACCCTTGTTATGATTATATAACGGGGAGAATCCCACATCATTGCTACAACATCAAGTATTATTAGATGACGAAACTTTACAGCATTTACTGGACGACATTTTGGGATATCCAACTGACTGGTAATTACACTGGCAATTCCTACTGATAATCTGATAATGACAGCAAGGCAAAGGTCAAACCATACTGATAATCTGATAATGACAGCAAGGGAAAGGTCAAACCATACTAAATAATCTGATAATGACAGCAAGGGAAAGGTCAAACCATACTGATAATCTGATAATGACAGCAAGGGAAAGGTCAAACCATGCTGTGAATCTGATGACAGCAAGGGAAAGGTCAACCGACTGGTAATTACACTGGCGATTCCCCACTGAGAATCTGATAATGACAGCAAGGGAAAGGTCAAACCATACTGATAATCTGATAATGACAGCAAGGAAAGGTCAACTGACTGGTAATTACACTGGCGATTCCCCACTGAGAATCTGATAATGACAGCAAGGGAAAGGTCAAACTTTGTGTACTACAATTGATACTTAACCATGGGAGCAAAAATACAAACAACATTAATAAACCGTTACGACAGTCACCATCCGATCAAAATCGATTTACGAATAAAAATTTATTTTTTCAACCCGACACAGCTTGTTGAATGAAATACAATCTAACGGACAGTAAACTAGCTCTTGGCAATCCGCAACATACAAACATATTGAATTCATTCCATGAAGCTGCTTACTGTCGTTTTCAGAATGATTTTAAGTTGTCAAAAGCTGATCGTTTTTTATTCGAAGTCTTTTTGTCCTGGATTCAGAAACAAAGAAAATATCTGATACTCTTGCAACGAGTATCTGAAAACAGCTAGACCTACGCTGTCTCTCTTCACACAATTAAACATTAAGAAATACATACAAATATAATTATAAAAAAAAGAAATTAAAAAAATGGTTTCATCAGCAAACATACTTGTCAGCCTCACTGCGTACAGGGGTTTTCCATCGCTTCTCCCCCCCCCCCCCCTTCCCCCCCCCCCCCCCCCCCCCCTTCCCGTTTCGTTTTTAGCCCCAGAAACCCGCCCCCATTCCCCCTTTTACGTCACCCCCTTAGCTGTGCCTCACCGACGCCCCCACTTCGCCCGCCCGTTCTGTGCCTCACCGTACCCCCACTACCACCCCTGTATCTGTCCCTCACCGTACGCCCGCCGACTAAATACCGACTCAACGACTGAACGACCGCCCCAAACCGAATGACTTGACTAAAGACGGGTGGGCAAAAGGGGGCAGAGGGGGGCAGATAAAGGCGTGACGTGGTGGGCTTTGATTGGGGAGAGTGGGTCAGATGAAGGCTGACGTGTGGGGTATTGATTTGGGCAGAGGGGGTGCAGATAAGGGGCTGACGTGGGGGGCGTATGGGGCAGAGTGGGGCAGATAAAGGCGGACGTGGTGGCGTTTTGGGGACAGGGGGTGCAAAAAAGGGGCGTGACGGGTGGGCGTATTGGGCAAGTGGGGCAATAAAGGGCGGACGTGGGGGCGTAGGGGGCAGTGGGTGCAGATGAAGGCGTGAGGGGGGGGGGCTAATGGGCAGAGGGGGTGAAATAAAGGGCTGACGTGGGGGGCGTTTGGGCAGATAATGCAGATAAGGCGTGACGGGGGGGGCAGGGGGCAGAGGGGGTGCAGATAAAGGGGCGTGAAAATGGCGAAGGGGCAGAGGGGGTGCAGATAAGGGGCGTGACGGGGGGGCGATGGGGCAGAGGGTGCAGAAAGGGCTGACGGGGGGGGCGATTGGGCAAGGGGGTGCAGATAAAAGGCTGATGGGGCGTTTTGGGGGCAGAGGGTGAAAATGAAGGGGGCGTGGGGGGCGTATTGGGCAGGGGGAGCCGGGCTGCTGCTTTTAAAATTTTTGACATTTACTGAAAGCTGATGCAAAGAAAAGAAAAAAAAAAGAAAAGAAGAAGAAGAAGAAGGAAGAAGAAAAAGGAAGAAAAGGGGAAGAGAAGAAGGGGAAAAAAGAAGCAAAAAAGGAAGAGGAAGGGGGGGAGGGGAGGGGGGAAGGAAAGGAAAAAAGAGAAAAAAAAGGGGGAAGAAAGAAAAAAAGAAGGAAAAAAGAAAAAGAGAAAGAAACGAAGTAAAGAAAAAAAAGAAGAAAAAAGAAGAAAAAAAAGGGAAAAAAAGGGGAGGAGGAGGGGGGGGAAGGGGGTCAAAAAAGAAAAGGGGAAAAAGAAAAAGAAAAGAAAAAGAAAAAAAGTAGAGAAGGGGGAAAGGGGGAGGAAAGGGAAAGAAAGCATAAGAAGAAGGAATGGTGGGTGTGGTGGTTTGGAGTGAGGGTAATGATGAGATAACAAAGGGCCCACAAATATATTCAGCCTTTTACAAGATTATCCTGTTTAGTCCCCCCTTCCTATCCCAAAACACACACACACACACACCACACACACCAAAAACACACACAACACCACACACACCCACACAACCACCCACACTGTCAACCTCGGATGATGTCGATGGGGGAAAAGGACTACGCACACCCAAACACACCACACTTGCTTCAATCTCATTCATATATCATGCCCTTCGTCACATCAAACCCCCATAAAACTAAAACTTTACTAACAGATCATAGAACAAACACAAAGCATAAAGGGAATCAAACAAAAAAAACATTCTCCTTTTTCCGAACTTCAAAAAAACATTTATCTAAAACCCAAAATTTAAATAACCCCCGGGATAAACAGATTTTCTACTTTACCTGGGCCCGGGGATCTTAACTATTCCGAATCACTGTCTTTTCTTTTTTTTTCTTTTTTTTTCAAATGTCACTTTCACAACACGACCAACGCTGGCACTGGGCAAGTTAGACTCGGGACCGGGCCCGGGTGGACCCCACTGGTCGGTTAGACCGGGCGTTGGGCAGGTGGACTCCGATGAAAGTGGGGCTGGGCCAAAATATAGTCGAACCCCCGGTTTTGATGGAAAGTGACTACAACATCGTCTTTCCCTTTCTTCTTTCCGCATTAACGCATTTCAAATCTCCTCTCTCTCTCTCCTATCCCGCCTATTAAATGGGCCCTGGTTGCTTTTCTTTCTTTTTTTTTTTTTTTTTTCTTTTTATTAGTTTCAACTCTTCTCTCCACTCTCTCTTATCCTTTCCCTGCACTTCCAGCAATCTCTCAACTTGGTTCCTTCTCTCCTCCCCTCTCCTCGCTTTTCCCCCAAGCAGACCCACACCAAACCTCTCCCCTCTCTCCCCCCTGTTCTTCCCCCCCATCTCTCTCTTCTCTCTCGCAGAGCAAAACAGAGCCTCTTCCCCTTCTCTCTCTGTTCTTTTTTGTGCGACTATCTGGTGCTAATGCTTAAACTTCACTCCTCTCCTCTCTCCCTTTCTCCTGCAAGACACACCCCAAAAACCTCTCTCTCTCTCCTGTCTCTTTTTCGTTTCCCCTTCTTTTCCACTCACGCATTACTTTACCCCAACCCCTTTCCCAAAGGGGGCCAACCATTGGTCATATTTTTACCGCCTGATCCCCGAAGTTATCTCCCCTAATTCCTTTGGGATTTTCAAATCAGACAGTCACCCCTACCGTTTTACTCCTGTGGTGGTAAATTTGGGTCTTTTAATTATTACTAATTTCACCCCCCCACACACACCTTCTCCCTCCCCCTTTTCCCTGTTTTAACCTGCGACCCCGACTAACAGGCGCTGCCCCAAAAATTTGGGCTAATACCTAGCCGGCCTACACCGTCCGCTAGACTCGAGGCGTGGTCAAAGCGCTAGCCGTCTACCCGGGACAACCGTCCTGTGGAGCCTCTCCCCATGTTAATTGGCTGGATCCAAACCAGGGGCCCGTCATTGGCGCCCAGAATATTTGTTAGAGTTTATGTCCAAAAAACCGGCCAGACTTGTTGTTCTTTTTTTTGACCGTGACACACAACACCCCACACACACACACACACACACACAAAACCCACACCACACACACCACACCACCGACCGACTGATTTAAAACCAATTTTTTAAAATTTTGCCCCTGGTTGTACTAAATACACACCACACCACGGCGCCGCCCCCCACTCACACTGCACGCACCCACTCACTCACGACTCTGCCCTGTCTGTCTATCTTCGCCCCTGTCGTCCCGTTTTCCCCGGTCTGTCTGCCCTGTCGGGCACCCTCTCTCTCCTCAGTGTCAAACGACCATTTCTCGTCTCTTTTTTTTGTCTCTCTTTCTCACACCCACACACAAACACACACACACACACCCCCACCCCACACACACACACACCCACAAACACAACAACACACCAACAACCCCCCCCCCCCCCCCGCACCAAAAAACCCAACAACCACAACCACACCACACACACACACCAAAAACCCCCCCCCCCCACGCCCCCCACCAAAAACAAACCCCACCACACCACACACCCCACACCCCACACAACCAAACACCCAAAACACACCAAACCACACACCAAAACACAAAACACACAAAAAAAAAAAAAAAAAAAAAAAAAAAAAATAAACCCCCCGGGGAAAGAAGGGGGAAAAGAAGAAGAAAAAAAAAAAAACACACCCCAAACCCCAAAAACACAACACACACACAAACAAAAAAAAAAAAAAAAAAAAAGAGAGAGAAATAGAAGAAAAAAAAAAAAGAAGGTGTTTTAAAACCTACCAAAAATAAAAAGGGGAAAGTTTGTTTTCAAGAAAAACCCCCCCCCCCCCCCCCCCCCCCCCCCCCCACCCCCCCCAAAAACCCTTTCTCCAAAACAAAAAAAAACGCGGAACAAACAAGGGGGAAAAAACAGGAAAAAGAAGGGGAAAAAAAGGGGGTTTGAAGGGGCTTAATTTCGCCATTCTAAACCCTTGGCCATTTTTTTGGGGTGCCCCCAAAATTTCCATCCCCCTTTTGCTGCCCCAACATCTCCCCATGGGCCCCTAGTGGACGTACTTAACCCCTTTTTATTACGGCCCTAAACAAATTTTTAGGGGCAAACATCAGGAAAAAACAACAGGAAACCCAGGAACAGCTCCAAAAACAGCATGGGGAAAGAAAAATTTAGGGGAAAAGGACTCAGAAAAAAACCACAGGGGAAAAAACCCAGGAACAGGACTCAGAAAAACACAGGGAAAAAAGTGTTTCCCGGACAAGACAACAAAAAACCTAGATAACTAGTTCAGAAACAGAGACATACAAAAGAACCAGCATGGTAACGGGGATCTTCAAAACAGAGACATACAGAAAGAACCAACATGGTGAACGGTGATGTTCAGAGAACAGAGACATACAGAAAGAACCACATGTGAAGAACGGTGATCTTCAGAGAACAGAGACATACCCAGGACGAACCAACATGTGAACGTGATTTTTCATAGAACAGAGACAGTAATGAACGAAGAAAAGACACGTTCATTGGTTACCTTTTCCCTTCCGGTGTTGTGTTGTGTGTGTGTGTGTGTGTGTGTGTGTGTGTTGTGGTGTGTGTGGTGTGTGTGGTAAGCGTGCGTGCTTGCGGTTGGCGATGTTTTTATAAACAAATGCCACGTAGCGATCTATGGAATTGATCAGTTCGCAGAATAAACAACAGCGAAATGACATTTGCAATATGAAGTTCCGAGGACATTGAACTGTTGGCAGAATAAACAACAGCGAAAGGACTTGCAATATGAGCGTTCATGGTGGTGACATGGGAATCCGATCCTTCCCCTCCCTACCCGCCGCACGACGCACAGGTTTGAGAGACTCAATGGGCGTGAAATGTGTGTCAGTCCGTCTCCTGATACACATCCTGACAGTCCGTCTCCCTGATACACAGTCTGACAGTCCGACACCCTGATACACAGTCGGACATCCCGTCCCATCCCTGATACACAGTCTGACAGTCCGTCTCCCTGATACACAGTCTGACACGTCCGTCCTCCCTGATACACAGTCTGACCAGTCCGTCTCCCTGACCCGCAGTCTGACAGTCCGTCACCCTGAACACAGTCTGAGACAGTCAGTCCCTCCCTGATACACAGTCTGACAGTCCTCCACCCTTATACCAGTCTGTGACTAGTCCAGTCTCCCTGATACACATCTGACAGTCCGTCTCCCTGATAAAACAGTCTGTGACAGTCTCTCACTGATACACAGTCCCTGACAGTCCTTCTCCCTGATACACAGTCTGACAGCCCCGTCTCACTGAAACCGTCTGTGACAGTCTGTCTCCCTGATAAACATCTTGACAGTCTCCCTGATAAACAGTCTGACAAGTCCTCACTGATAAACAGTCTGTGAAAAGCAGTCTCCCTGATAGAACAGTCCTGTGACAGTCCTCCCTGATAAACATCTTGACAGTCTCACTGTAAACATGTGTGACATCAGTCTCTCTGATAAACTTCTGTGACAGTCTCTCCTAAACCTGATAAACATCTGTGGACAGTCAGTCTCCCTGATAACATCCCTGTGACAGTCAGTCTCCCTGATAAACATCTGTGACAAGTCAGTCTCCTGATAAAAAAGTCGGTGACAGTCATCTCACTCACTGATAAACAGTCTGTGACTGTCTCACTTATAAACATCTGTGACAGTCAGTCTCACTGATAAACAGTGTGGTGACCAGTCAGTCCCCTGATAACATCAGTACAGTCAGTCTCCCAGATAAACTTCCTGGACAGTCTCACTGAT
The DNA here is from genome assembly GCA_018398815.1 of Conus ventricosus. Taxonomy (NCBI): domain Eukaryota; kingdom Metazoa; phylum Mollusca; class Gastropoda; order Neogastropoda; family Conidae; genus Conus; species Conus ventricosus. The sequence continues at coordinate 113,049 of JAFLJL010018254.1, forward strand.
AAACAGTCTGCGACAGTCATCTCACTGATAAACAACTATGACATGTCTCACTGAAACCATGTGTGACAGTCAGTCCTCCCTGATTAACAGTGTGGACAGTCAGTCTCACTGATAAACAGTCTGTTACAGTCTCACTGAGAAACAGTCTGTGACATCAGTCTCCCTGATAAACAGTCTGTTACAGTCGGGCAACTGATAACCAGTCTGTGACAGTCAGTCTCACTGTTTAAACAGTCATCAGTCAGTCTCATTGATAAACAGTTTGTGACAGTCAGTATCACTGATAATCAGTCTGTGACATCAGTCTCCTCTGATAAACAGTCTGTGACAGACAGTCTCACTGATATGCAGTCTGTACATCAGTTCTCGACTGAATAATCACTCTGTGACAACATCTCAATGATTAAACAGTCTGTACAGTCATCTCACTGAAACCATCTTGTGACAGTCAGTCTCACTGATAAACAGTCATGACAGTCTCACTGAAAAACTGTCATTGACAGTCAGTCACACTGAAAAACAGTCGTGACATCATCTTACTGGATTAACAGTCTGACAGTGCAGTCTCACTGATAAACAGTCTGTGACCGTCAGTCGCACTGATAAACATCTGTGACCGTCCCGTCTCACTGCTAAACGTCTGAGACAGTCTGTCTCACTGATAAACAGGTCCTGTGACTGTCAATCCACGAACTGATAAACCATCTGTGACTGTCATCCTCACTGATAAACAGCGGTGACATCAGTCTCACTGAAAACAGTCTGGACAGTCATCTCACGATAAACATCCGGTGACAGTCATCTCACGGTTAAACAGTATGTGACAGTCGTCTCACTGGTAAACATTTGTGACAGTCAGTCCTCACTGTAAACAGGTGTGACAGTCAGTCGCACTGTTAAACAGTCCTGTTACAGTCAGTCGCACTGATAAACAGTCTGTGACTGAGCCAGTCACTCACTGTTAAACGAGTCTATGACAGTCAGTCTCACTGTTAAACAGAGTCTATCTTCAGTCTCATTGATAACAGTTTGTGACAGTCAATCGCACTGTCGAAACAGTCCGTGACAATCAGGGTCACAGATAAACATCCTGTGTACAGTCAGTCCCTCACTGATAAACAGTCTGTGACAGTCATCCCACTGATAAACATCTGTGACAGCCTCACTGATAAACAGTCTGTGACAGTCAGTCTCACTGAATAAACAGTCTGTGACAGTCATCGCACTGATAAACAGTCTGCGGCAGTCAGTCTCACTGTATACAGTCTGCGACAGACAGTCCTCCTGATAATCCAGTCTGTGACAGTTTCACTGATAAACAGTCTTACAGTCTCACTGATAAAACATTCTGTAACAGTCAGCCTTCACTGATAAACAGTCACTGACAGACAGGCTCACTGATAAACAGTCTGGTGACAGTCCATCTCACTGAGAAACATCTGTGACAGTCTCACTGATAAACAGCTGTGACAGTCCCAGTCCCACACTAAATAAACATCGGAGTGACAGTCAGTCTCACGTTAAACAGTCTCAGACAGTCAGTCCTCCAGAAGAGGTTCTAGGGCAAAGGCAATGAATACGACGACCTGAGTTACTGATGAAGAGAAGATTTTCTGGAAGGATGAATGATCAGGACAGGCCAATGAGTTCTGATGAAGATAAGAATTGACTCCGAGGGATGCGTGAGTCAGACGGGCCTTGAGTTCTGATGAAGGAAAATGAAAGATTTTCTCAGAGGATGTGTACGCAGGACAGGGCCATTTTCGTGACCCAGAAACCACAGGCCTGGAGAAGCCCTACGACAGGAAAAACTACCCCTGGTGCGTTAGAGACAGTGTCGTTTTCTGAAGTTTGTCAGGATTGGGGTCATTCAGAAACTGTTGACCCAGCAATACATGGAATCAAATACCCTAAGATAAACAGGAATCACCAGGGGACAGTGTATTGGACCGCACTCCAGCAGTAGCTTGACCGCGACCAACCCCACCTGATGGCCATTGTGAATGTGCACGCCATGCTCCTGACAATCAATCATCAGTTAATTAATCGATCAATCATCAATAACAGTGCATAGATTGTATTCTCTCTTCACTCACTCTCTCTCTCTCTCACTCTCACTCTTTCCGTCTTCTCTCCACTCCTCTCTCTCTCTCTTCTCTCACTCACACACACACACACACACAACACACACACGCACGCACGCACACACAACATCACACACACACACACCCCCACACACACAACACACACTCACACACACACACGAACGCGGCGCGCGCGCACACACCACTCACACGCGCGCGCACGCGCGGCGCAACGCACGCACGCACGCACGCACGCACGCACGCACGCACGCACGCACGCACGCCACGCACGCCACACACCACACACAACACACCACACACACAAAACGGCAAATCGCAAGCATCACACACATTACAAACCGCACACTCGCGCTTGCAACGCACAAGCATTAGGTGCACACGCCTTACGCAGCATACACAACACTTATCCCAGTGTATCACTTGTCAGAGAACTCTCCATTGTCCCTTTGCTCCAATGTTTAAGGTTTGTCCTTTTTTTATTTTAAGAACGCGTACTTTTCGGGCAATAGGATCCGCCCGTTGATGACTGTCTTTGTTTCAGTGGTGGAGGTCTCACGTCCAGCGATAGCGGGGGCCATGAGTAACTGATGATGTCGTTACAGAAGCGAAACAGCGAAAAACAAAAGAGACAGATGTCCTGTTTTTACTGTGACACGTAACGTGCACTCTGTTTATTCCAGACGATGACTGATAACCAGACGTGCTTTCGCCCACTGTCAGTTCCGTCTAGAAAAAGAAGGCCCAGAGCTCATTCTCTTCTTCGATTCGTCGTCGTCGTCGTCGTCGTCTCCTCCTCCTCCTCCTCCTCCCTCCTCCCACCTCCTCCTCCTCCTTCCTCCTCCTCCTCCCCTCCTCTTCTTCTTTCTTCTTCTTCTTCTTCTTCTTCTCTTCTTCTTCTTCTTCTCATCTTCTTCTTTCTTCTTCTCTTGGTCTTTCTTCTCATTGTTGTTGTTGGTGTTGGTGTTGGTGTTGTTGGTGCTGTTGTTCACTTCATCTTCTTCTTCTTCTCTATCTCTTCTTCTTCTTCATCTTCTTCATCTTCTTTCATTCTCTTGTTTCTTCTTCTTCTTCTTTCTTTCTCTTCTTCTTCTTCTTTCATTCTCTTCTCTTCTTCTTCTTTTCCTCTTGTTCTTGTTCTTGTTCTAGTTGTTGTTGGTTGTTCTTCTTCTTCTTTCTCTTCTCTTCTTCTTCTTCTTCTTCCTTCTTCCTCCCTCCTCCTCTCCTCCTCCTCCTCCTGCCACCTCTTCTTCTTTCATTTCTTTCTGCCTTTTTCTTCCTCTTGTTCTTCTTCAGTTGTTGGTGTTGGTGTTGGTGTTTGTGTTGTTGTGTGTGTTTCTCCTTCTTCTTCTTCTTCTTCTTCTTCTTCTTCTTCTTCTTCGTCTCCTCCTCCTCCTTCGCTCCTCCTCCTCCTCCTCCTCCTCTTCTTCTTCTTCATCTTCCCTTCTTCCTTCTTTCCTTCTTCTTCTTCTACTTCTTTCTTTCTCTTCTTCTCTTTCTTTCTCTGTTCTTCTTTCTTATGCCTTTCTTTCTCCTTGTCTTCTCTCTTCTTTCTTTCTCTTGTTCTCATTTCATGTTTTTTTGTTGTTTTTGTTGTTGTTGTTTTCTTCTTCTTCTTCTTCTTCTTCTTCTTCTTCTCCTCCTCCGCCTCTCCTCCTCCTCCTCCTCCTCCTCCTTCTTCTGTCATGATCTCAATACACTTTATCCATTTACAAGGTACCACTCTCTCTCTTCTCTCTCTCTCTCGTCTCTCCCTTCTCTCTCTCTCTCTCTCTCATCTCTCAAAATCTCATCTGGGTGTGTCTCGTCTCTGTCTGTCTGTCGGTCTGTCCTGTCTGTCAGTCCTGTCTGTCTCACACTCTCTTCTCTTCGTCTCCTCTCTCTCTCTCTCTCACTCTCGCTCTCTCTCTCTCTCTCACCATAAGCCTTCGAATAGCATCCTGAATAAGTTTTAAGGCGTTACCTTTACACTGCAGACGTACTGTAGAGTTGCACTGCCACAGCCGCCCCCTAACCTATCCTTCCCGGCTTAGGCCTGTCTACCCGTCGTTCTGGAATGCAACCAGTGATGTCCTTCCCTGGTCCTAAAATGGCGCCCCCTCCCCACCCGTGCAGTATATATATATATATATATAATATATATATATATATAAAATATAATATAAATATATAATGTATATGCGTGTGTGTGGGGTGGTGAGTGTGTATGTGTGTGCGTTGTGTGGGGTAGCGTGCGTGCGTGCATGCGTGCGTTCGTGCGTGCGTGTGGGTGTAACGTAATAAGGCATGAATAAAATTATGTACGATGTATGTATGCAAGCATGTATTGTGTCGTCCTGTCTGTCTGCTTTCCTGTCTGGTCTGAACCTACTCTATGCCGATTGTTTTCAAACCTGGGCAGGAGGAAGAGATGGGGTGGTCGGCGCGGGAGAGGGAGTGGGTAGAGAGGGTGGAAGGCGGTTAGTGGTCGGAGCGGCTGCATGAAAGTGATGCTGTAGAACTCGCTCCATGCAATGCCTATGCTGACTTAAAGTGATTACTGGAGATCTCACTCCATGGCAATGCTTTGCTGCCGTTAAAGTTGACGGCAGGAGATCTCACTCCATGTGGCATATATTGCTTGCTGACGTTAAAGTGATGACTGAGATCTGACTCCATGGCAATGCTTTGCTGACGTTAAAGGAATGGCCTTGTAGATCTCACTCCATGCAAAGCTTTGCTTGACGTTAAATGATTACTGAGACTCCTCCATGGCAATGCTTTGATGACGTTAAAGTACGGCTGGAGTTCTCACTACCATGGCAATCTTGGTGACGTTAAAGGATTACTGAGAACTCACTCCATGGCAATGCTTTGCTGGACTTTAAAGTGACGTCTGAAGATCTCACTCCATGGCAATGCTTTGCTGACGATAAAGTGATGGCTGGAGATCTCCCTCCATGGCAATGCTTTTGCTGACGTTAAGTGAAGGCTGAGATCTCACACCATGGCGAATGCTTTGCTGCGTAAAAGAGACGGCTGGAGATCTCACTCCATGGCATGCTTTGCTGACGATAAAGTGACGGCTTGGAGATCTCACTCCATTGCTAAATGCTTTGCTGACGTTAAAGTGATGGCTGTAGATCTCACTCCATGGCAATGCTTTGCTGACGTTAAAGTGATGCTGGAGATCTCACTCCATGCAATGCTTTGCTTACGTTAAAGTGATGGCAGGAGATGTCACTCCATGGCAATGCTTTGCTGACGTTAAAGTGACGGCAGGAGATCTGACTCCATGGCAATGCTTTGCTGACGTTAAAGTGACGGCAGGAGATCTCACTCCACGCAATGCTTTGCTGACGTTAAAGTGATGCTGGAGATCTCACTCCATGGCAATGCTTTGCTGACGTTAAAGTGATGGCAGAGATGTCACATCCATGGCAATGCTTTGCTGACGTTAAAGTGACGCAGGAGATCTGACTCCATGGCAATGCTTTGCTGACTTAAAGTGATGGCTGGAGATCTCACTCCATGGCAATGCTTTGCTGACGTTAAAATGATGGCAGGAGATGTCACTCCATGGCAATGCTTTGCTGACGTTAAAGTGATGGCTGGAGATGTCACTCCATGGCAATGCTTGTGCTGACGGTGAATTTGAACGTTCTCTGTGTGAACTCAATGTGATCCGGGTTCTCCAAATAAAGAAGTCTCAGCAGTGGTATAATGATTGCATTAATCATGTTTATGGTGTTGTTTAAGCATTTGTGGATGGCCTAGAACCTAAAACAAACAGGAATCAGGTTAAACAGACACGTGTGCGCGCGCACACACACACACACGCACGCACGCACGCACGCACGCACGCACACACAGAGAGAGAGAGCGAGAGAGAGAGAGAGAGAGAGAGATAGAGAAGAGAGAGAGAGAGAGAGAGAGAGAGACAGACAGACAGACAGACAGACAGACAGACAGAACAACGAAATAAAAACCTCTCCCTGAATGCAGAACTGAACCCCCCCCCCCCCCCCCCCCCCCCCCCCCCCCCCGCGCCCCCCTCTTTCACCTCCTCTATACACACACTTAAAGACAAGCAACGCAGTCACCTTTGACCCACTGTAGCTAGGATAGAAGCTTTGAGCAGTGTGCGGGGGTAGACGAGCACTGATGTAGGTCATTTCTACACGGTGCTGCCGCCGTCGCGGTGCCAAGAAATATTATACTCCTTGTAGTGTGGCGTGTGTGTGTGTGTGTGTGTGTGTGTGTGTGGTGTGTGTGTGTGTGTGTGTGTGTGTGTGTGTGCTTGTATGTGTTAGAGAGAGAGAGAGAGAGAGAGAGAGAGAGAGGGGAGAGAGAAGAGTGTATGAGTATGTGTGTGTTGGAGAGAGGAGAGAGAGAGAGAGAGAGAGAGAGAGAGAGAGAGAGAGAGAGAGAGAGAGAGAGAGAGAGAGAAGAGAAGAGAGAGGAGAGAGAGAGAGAGAGAGAACTCAAATTCAAACTCCAAATAGTTTAATTGCAAGGCCACAGACCTGTCTGCAATGAGGTCAAGAACAAAGGTAGAACACACACGCGCTCGGCGCATATGCTGAAAATTATGAAAGAAAATATTAGCATTACAAAATGTTCTTCCTGAAATTACTCTGGCATTTTTGTGTTAACGGATAACAGTTTCTCTCTTCGTTTTTATGCTTTAAAAATGAACAAGCTACAGAGAGTACAATCTCTTTTAGTATTGCAGTGAAAGAAGCAAGACACTTGAGAACATTCTATATAGGCAACTGTTTACAATTATCTCTTCA
>JAFLJL010018255.1:0-40311 GCA_018398815.1 Conus ventricosus
TTCCTGGGTATTTCTAAAATGCCTCTTTATAAGTCATAGTTAGGATTCATTAATTCCTGGGTATTTCTGAAATGCATCATTACAGCTGAGGAGAGGAAGTGACAATGCACTAGTGACGGCAAATGAAACAAACTGCGGCGTTACTGGAACACGACAAAAAAGCAGAAGAGCACACAAAACAAAGTGTGAAGTAACGCAGATTAAATGCACGACACAAAACAGGACAAGAAATTTTCGGCAATATGCCTTCCTCAGCGACAAAAAATACAGACATAAACATGCACAATACTCCCCTTGTGAAGCCAAAGTGGCAAAGTGTGCATGTTTATGTCTGTATTTTTTGTCGCTGAGGAAGGCATATTGCCGAAAGTTTCTTGTCCTGTTTTGTGTCGTGCATTAAATCTGCGTTACTTCACACTTTGTTTTGTGTGCTCTTCTGCTTTTTTGTAATGTACTAGTGAATTCCAATGGTTCTTGGGCTGCAGGGGTGTTTTAACGTATTTAAGACATATGTCCCTAACGTCCAAAATATGAGCCTCTCAGAGAACAGTAATATGCCGCTTCTGGCTCACTTGCTCCTCCACCAAGTTTTTGGGCGAAAGTGGCCTAAAAGCGGCATTTATTAGTTCTCTGACAAGTAAGACTTCAATAACCAAAAAATAACGATTATCTACAAACAACCATACTGTGTAGGGTTATCTGTTTTTAATACTAATTTACTAAACTTGCGTCTTTTAAAACAAATTTTATTTTTTTGACTAAAATCCGCCTAATTCTATTTTCGGTCTTAAATTCGCGCGCACCCCGCACACACCACGCACCCCACCACGCCACGCACAACACACTCTCCCCTTCTCACACACACACACCACACAACACACACACACACACACACACACCCACACACACAACAAAACCACCTCTCTCTCCCTTCCTTCTCTCTTCCCCCTTTCCTTTCTCTCTCTCTCTCTCAATTAAATGACAAAAACCCGCACACTTATTCTGACTAATTTCTACCTAAAAAACTTTGTACACAACAGGCAGACAGGGGCTGAAACCTGTCACTTTTTTTTAGGGCTTGCGGCCTTCGTTCCCCACAGCGCAGGCCCGCTTACAAACTGCGACCAAAAAAATCAATAAAGCACCCCCTGGCGGGCGTTAACTGCAACATAGCCTATTTGCATTAGCGAATGTTCTGACTTCACGGTCACCCCACTTCGAGGCCGCCACGTCAGCAAGACCGGTTCCCCCAGTTTACCGGATTACTTCACAAAAAGTTTTTTTGGGACTGTGCTTGGGTGTGACCACGTTTAAACTGGAACGCTACAACTTTCCAACAAGCTAAAAAATTTTCCATTACCCCGCCAACCCAAGGGAATTGTGGACAAGAAGAAAATGCTTATTTTGCAAGAGAATCAAGACTATTTTAAAAAAAAATGACAGAAATAATTGAAAAATTAAAAGGGAAGGCCCCCGGATTTGCCACAGAAGCCTAAAAGAAAGTTTTGGAAAATTGTTAAAAGAAAAGAAAGGAGACAAAAAAAGGAGAACAGATCTTTCAACCCACAAGAATTAAGCCTATCTTTTGGCAATCGGCGACTTAAATCAGTTTTTTTTCAGAAAAGTTTTTTACTGATCAGATTTTTTCCGAAACGTAAATGAAGCTAAAATTTGTAGAAAGACTAAAAAAGGATGAGAAATTTGAGGAGGCAAACACAGCCCTTTGTTTAATTTCATTCTTTTGGTTACTTTTTTTTAAATTTGTGTAAAAAATGGGGGGGAAAATGAAGGAAAAAAAAGGGAAAACAAAGGAAACGGGGCTGTTTGGTTGAAAAAAAAACCGGTATTGATGTCCGTAAAAAAATTCGGCTGTGCAAGGGTCTTTTTGGATCCCCAAGGGTTTTATGCTGTGGGCCCTTCCCTTTCGTTTCTTTTTGGGCAACGGAAGAATTAAAACCATGCTGCAAGTCCCGGGAATTTTGCACAGTACGGGAAACAAGATCCGAATAAAAAAAGACAAGCGACCCCACAATCCCATAATCTTTGACGGCGGAAGGAAACCCGCTAAAGCACAGCCTAAAATGGGCCCCTTTTCACGGCGGAAAAGGGTGGCTGAATTTTCTGGACCCTGCCCACAAACCCCCAAACATTTTTTCAAAAAAATATTTTACCTACCTCTTTGACGTCATGCTTCGCCGTTCACGCGCTGAACGGTTTTTACTTGCGACTCCTCCCCCGGGGCCTTTGTTCCCCTGCTTCAACTCCTGCTTCTACCCCCTGTTACAAACTTTTAGGCGCCTTTTTAGGGGGTGTACTTTATACAATTGTCTTGTTTTATTCAATCAGGCTTTTTTTTAAATGCCTTGGTGGCTGCTTTAACTTGAACAAAGAGCCAATGCATCAAAAAACCCCAAGCACTTTTGCCCCCAAGTGGTTTTACCATGAAAAAAAAAAAGCCTGTGTCACCACACACATCCCCCCCCCAAGTCACCCCAAGTTTTAAATTAATTTTTTAAATTTAAAGTCACCCCAAAGTTTTTAAATAAGTTTTTTAAATTTATTTCTTTTTTAATTTTTTTAATTTTGTTACTCAATTTCTTAATAATTCTTATTATTTTTAAATTAAATTTTCTAATTAAATTTACCCAAGATTGAAATTAAGTCCCTTTAAGTACAATAATTTCTATCAAGTTTCTTATAATTACAAAAAAAAATTTATGTTTTATTTAAAAGTGATGCCTAATTGTACACACACCCCAAAAAACGCGTATCTTTGGGAGGTGTCTTCTTAACGCCCTTTGGGGCGTGAGATTGGTTAGCTGATTTTTAAGAATTTCTTACCCCTAAGCAATTACATTCGGTCAGGGAATTCTTTATAGACCCAGCTTTTTTTTGACCCCTTTTTTAAAACAAAAAATAATCCGCCCGTTTATAAAAAATTTAAATTTAAGTTCTTAAATATTTTTGCATTAAAAATGGACAAAATGATTTTTTGGTTTTGGCTTTTTTGGCGTCTGTTGTTTTTTTTGTATTTAGGGGTTTTGGTTTTTTTAAACTTTTTTTGTTTTTGTGCCATTGTTTAATACTTTTATAACCGTAATAACTGCCCCCGCTGCAAAATGGCGCCAAAAAGGGCAAAGTTTTAAGTTAAATATTCCAGAAGATTTTGGTCCCTTGAATTAATTTGCTCTTGTTCGGGAGTGGCTTTTGGATTAACTGTTGGCGTTGGCGGTGTTTTTTTTCTTTCGTGTTTTGTAACTGAAATTTTTTTTTTGTTTGTTCCACTCTGCTAATTTTTTTCCGCTGAAATGCGTCCAGGTGAGGTTTTTTTACGGTCATTTTTCCGACTTGTTTCAATTTTTTCTGATTCGTGTTTCCTGATTTGCCGTTCTTTGAAGGAAATAAAATCTTTTATTTTAAAATAATTAATCCAATATTAACGGCGATAACAATGTTCCAAATCTGAAATAAAAAATCACAGCTTAGAGACTCAAATGCTTTGTTAAAACTGGATTTTGCTTTAAATCATACTAAGATCTTTTTCAAAATCAAGGGGCAAATCTGCGCTATTTAGTGAAAAAAATAAAAACCCGTTTCCCCCCACACTTTTTACCTTTCTCGACCCAGCCCCTTTTCATACCGTTTGATACTTTATAATGCTTGGGGCGACATCTGTTGAATCTGTTCTATGTGATTCATTCCGGGGAATGTTTTTTTTTCCCCCATGCTGCCAAAGAATACAACCCTTTTCCTTTTTTGGGCATAATGCTTGATCATCAACTTCTTTTTTGTAATTCGGAAGGTTTGGGCCAAACCGTAGCGTATAGTCACTTTCTGTATTTTAAATTTTAATTTTTATTTTTTTTTTTTTAAAAAAGAGCACCGAAAAAACTATTACTAACCTTGTATACCATTCTGCTGTTATTGGGGGCCTAAGGTAGGATACACGTGTTGGTAAAAGCCTGTTAAGAATTAAACCAGCGGATCTTGGCAAACTAGACTTTTAGGGTTCAGCAAAGCTGATTTTCTATTATTGCGCTTCGTTTGCTACGAAAGTTTTCTAGTTAGCAAGGAAAAATTCCTGACAATATGTAAATTAAAAAAAACATTTATAAAAATGGCTTCACTCGTAATGGAAGGCGGCGCTGTGGTTAAGCCTGCTTTTAGCGGAAATAATTAGTTTAGTAAAAAAGGGATGACCGAGAGAAAAAGACATAACAAAGCTGTGGAGCAAAAAGCCGCCCAAGATCGCTTAAAAGCATAGAATTGAGGGGAGTTAGATTTTTTTAAAAACACACTGAAAAAAAAGGGGCATGCAGTTACCATTTAAAGATGGTGTCAAAAAAAAAAATATTTAGTAACGGGCAAACCAATCCAACTTGCCCCCCCCAAAAATTTAGGGGAAATTTTTTCAACATCGAAAAACAAAAGGGAAAGAAACGGGTTTTTTGTTGTTGGTATGACTTTGTGTATTTTTTTGCGCATAATATCATGAATAAAAATGAACAAAATCTATTTTTCACCCAAAGGGTATTGGAAGGGAATCACAGCAAAAAAAAAAACTAAGCGAAGCAGGGGGGTCAGGGGAAAAAACAGCAAAAGAAGGGTTTTCTAAACAAGCGATCTGGGCAAATTTATTTACCTGCGCCTAGGCAATACAAGACCACCTTTTTGAAAACAACCCAAACGAAAACCCCTCAAAAGGACCTTCTATATTTACCCTCTGATACGATTAACAAAAAAATTAAATACCACTCACAGCTTGAATAGCTTCAAGATACAAAGATGCGGAGCCATTAAACAAAAGAGTGTTCTGCTGTTGCTGTCGCCATACAACGATTCCAAAGAGGCCCGCTAACTTTTCCTCGCATGATTCAATTGTGTGGAAAAAAATTTAAAAAGGGCAATGAATCAAATTTTTGTTAAACATAGATTCCATTAAAAAAAGGCATTCCGGGGTTTCCAATGACAGCTTTTGTCGAAAACTTAACAAACTTTTGTGAAAAACTTTTTTCCACCAGTATCACAGAGAGCTGATTGACAAGTCTCGAAAACAGAAGGGTTAAAGACTGCCCTCTTTTGCGGCGCAATGAAAAATGAAGAATTTTTAAAGGCTAAAACCCGTACAAGCAAACAAAAAAAAAACAAAAAAATGCGTTGAAGGAGAGTCTTCACCGGCAAACTATTTCCCTTTGGTTTTAAAGTAAGGTACCTTTATTTTTCCAGGAGAGAAGGGGGGTCGCCAAGGGGAACAGATCCAGTTGGGTGTTGATCCATATGAAAAAAAAAAGAATTGTAAAAATGAATCCCCCCCGTGTATTATTTACGAGAAACTGACACAACAAACAACCGGTCCTCAAAGATCTTTTGTAAAGGGAAAAACGCAGAAATCCCGCCCGACACAGTTCCCTTTTAAATTTTTTTACGGTTTTATAATGTCCATATGCATATGAAATTGGGTTTTAAAAAACACTCGTTTTTGTTTTGTTTTTCTAACGCTTCTTTGGTTTCAAATGTTGTGTTGATCATGTAATTAATCGTATTTTACGTTGTTGATGAAAAGTCTTATTTTCAAACAATGCTTCTTTGTAGTTGTCATGTGATATGCTCGACTGACAAAACTGCGAGATATCCTTTTGCTTTTTTTAATGGTTTTCCCTGGCTCGAAATACTGTACTTTTCGATTTTAAAAACCAAAAACTCCTTTTACCTTTTCCCGATAATTCATCCTTCATCTTTCCTAAAAACCTTTTTTTATAATTGAATGTAAAGGCGAATCTTTAGGATAATTTTGGGTGTTCGACCATCCACTCGCTCCCTTTGCACTTTTAATTCCAGTCTTTTTAATTCTTCAGTAGGGGTATCTATAACAAAACTGCTGTATCTGGTAAAGTACTTGGATCTGGTACGGGTTTTAAAATACAAAAGAAAATCTAACGTTAAAAGCTTTTATAATTCTAAAACGTAAACCCCAAAAAAAGGTTTTCCAATTTGACTTTCTTTTCTTCATCATTTCCAAAAAAGCTGATCATGAAATCTTTTAAAGCCTGATAATTAGGTTTTGAAGTCGCTTAATTGCTTTTTCTCTTTGGGGACCAATCTGACTCTTTGCGCTTGGCGGATTCCATAGCTTTCCAAAACAGCTGTTGTTCATCAACTTTAAAAGCTTTTCTGAAGCATCGTGATTTAGTTCTGAATCAGTTTCTTTATTATGTAGGTTTTTTGAATGTTTTTGATCAAAAGCAAATTATACGATGAACGCTGTCAAATTCAAAACCCTTCTTAAATAAAAATTTTAGAAGTCTGTAAAGGCAGAATAATTTTTTTTGCCCCGAAAATTAGGGACAAGTTTAGGGGGCCTGTTTTCGCCACTTTAGGCTTTTTGCTGCTAAAGGATAGTCATTAGCAGGTTGGGTTTATGAGGATATTCTAAGTCAACTTCTAGAATGATCCCCGCTGTTGACCCGGCGCCAAAATGCCCCCAAACCCTTTTAATGCCTTTTGAATATTTTTTGTACTGTTAATTTTAAAAATTGCGTAATGGAAGTGATTGGGCCCTAGCCCAACCCTACAGATTGTTTGCATCTAAATACATGAGATAGTTAGACCTTTACTCGGATCATAGTCGTCCAAGTATTTGTTGTTTGCTTTACAGTAATGATGCGACGCCATACTAATTCCTCACGCAATCCGTTTTCAATCATCTGAATCATTAGTAAATCTGACAATAAATCAATCTTTACTCCAGTAAACTTTAAGAAAGCATCCAACTCATCCCGGGCGCAGAAATGTAATGCGCAGGATCCAGTCTATAATGTTTCATACAGGTCTTTCTATAATTTTCAAAGACGTCCGCCAACAAACATGTATCAGCCCATCAAGTATGCATCATGATAGTCTCCCATTGTTTTACACTCTAACTTCTGCCACGCATCTTGAGCATGCTGGTAATCAGAATCACTGATGTCCTTTCCTCTGAGACTAGAAAAGAACGCGCCTTTAGGTGGAAGTGTATCTTCATCAAACCTTTCCCAACTGTTCATGTACTCATAAGGGTAAACGCCCTTTCTAACGAGAGTTGGGTCAAAATATTCTTCCGTTATTGGGCAGGACTTTAAGGACATAGCCAGTGACTCTAACGAACCATCATGTGTTGCATAGAGTCATAAAAAGACATGTTATTTAAAGTGAAACACATGTACTTTTCTGATGACTGTGCAATGCATGACACCCTAAAGGCATCGTCTACTGCTTTCATTATAAGGTGAGAGTCGTAACCTCGCAAGTTATGAAAGAATACAGGCAGCTTCCATGTCTTAGGATCAAACTTTAGTTGAAGATTGCATTTACTGTGTGCTGCTCCTCTGAACTTTCCACTAATGTGATCATGGTCTCTTACTTTTGGATTTGTTGCTTCTTCACTGAGTTCTAAACCACAAATCCAACAATGTGTAGCTGAGCCATACTGTTGTTGGTCTTCAGGGGTCATTATGATTTCAGATAAATTCAGATTATTAGAACAGTCATTACGCACTTGCTGCATGCGTTTTAAGAAGTATTCTGCAGCATTTGGTCCTCTGTATAATTCTGGCGTTGAATGAGCGCCATCTGACCTGACAACGATGAAAGCAAATGAACAAATCTGATGATTACTCATTAAGACTGTTTTTCGAAGTTTTTGTGGCGCTGGCCCTTCATAAGGAACAATAAGCGACTCGAAGTCTGCGTAAACAACATATGGAGAATTTTGCAGTCGTTTCCAGTTCTTAAAACTAACTTTAGATCCGGGTGGGGGCGTAATTAGTTCTGTATTACAGTCAACTGGGCCGATACAATGTTTCTTATGTTCACTCGCGGCTTGAACAGATGGCATTCTTGTTAAACATTTTCTGCAGAATTCTTGTTTATGGTAATGCTTTGAAGTATGCCGCAATAATCTACTCATTGTTCGTATCAATGTGTAATGCGGTAGCCCCGCTGGTGAAAGCATCAGTAGTAAGTCAACATGATTTTTGTCTGGTTCGCCAATCGTTGGACTGTTCTTGGACACTTTAATCGGTTGTAGATTTGTTTCCTCATCCCATGTGTAGATATTGACAGTTATTGGTTTGTTTTGTTCTTCAAACTGATCATTTGTTCTACACTCACAGGAAAGGATATTCCCTAAAGTTAAGATTATTGATGTAAGGGTGATAGTTAGACACTCTTTCTGCGTTTTTGCGGGCGGTTTGCAACCTTGCGAGAACACACACATAAACATTTGTTGTTGTATTCTTTATGTTTAGAACTGCTCTTTTCGCTGTCAAGCACAGACGAGACAGAAATAAAAACCCTCACATCACACACAATCTTAACTCCTTTACGCGTTCTTCCCCAAGGGATATAACACTTAGACTTTTTATAAAATTCCACCCCTTCTATTAAATTATTTGAAAATGTCTACAACTCAGAACTCCGGGTGTAGAGCAGAAAGAAATGGGGAAAGTTTTAAAAAGTTTTTGACTCAGCTTCACATCACTGGAAGATTCCCCAAAGTCCTTCCTCGTCGCCTCTCTCCCCTGTAAGTCCCAGGGACGACGTCAACGACCCCAACCTGGGTCTGGCTCCACGACTAGTCCACGTAGCCGGGACCTTCCTTCTGTAAGTCTTCACGACCGTGTGGCAGCCTCAAACGCCTACGGCAGGGAGCTCCTCCAGCTTCTCACTCCCGTAGCGGAGCATGCCATCTGTACATCTTCAAAACCGGTGCAGCCTCAAAGTCTACGGCAGGGAGCTCCTCCAGCTTCTCACTCCCGTAGCGGAGCATGGCACCTCTACAAAAAGTCTGGGAAACACCACCTTTACTATCCCAGTTCCTAACACTTCAATAATAAATTTATCAGCTTCGTCTCCACCTGAAAAAAACCACCATTCCCTTCCGTCTCCACCTCGGCAATTTCTGAGATAAATAGAAATAATAATAATTTATTTCCAATTCATTTCAACAACAAGACAATTTTAATTATATAAACAACAGCTTTTCTCCTCACACGGCCTCGAACCATCTCGAATCTATAAAACAATGGAAAGAAAAATTTTAATATTCTTGTCAAACATATTCATCGTAATCTATTCATAAACTATAAACAAAAAACAAGCTGAAAAGAAAATAAATATTATAATTTAAACACTAAGTCTTCAACTTACCGGGCCTCTCTCTCCAGGACTTACTAGCGTCTTACCCCTCTCTCGGTCTGTCACAGCAGACAGCGCACGCTCTCTTTCTCGGTCTGTCACAGCAAACAGCTAAACATCGACCGGCCACACATACAAACTTAAAGCTCACCCGTTATAAAAAACTGCACGAGATCCATGCATCTCCCCTCTAAAACCTGTGCACGGGCTACCACACATGTCTGCATCAGATATCTAACTTTTATACCAGTTTGGGTGCGCTTTTTACCTGCAATAAATAAATGCACCTCTATCTCTATACTAAACACAATTAAATGAAAACCTATAAAAAAATATTAAAACATTTTCTTTACAGTACCCCCCCTTACAAAAAGAGCGCACAAGCGATCTTTAACATAAGGATAACCAGAGGTACACATCTCAAAATGACAATATCTCCAAGACAAACTTCTATCATTAATTCACTACCTTGAAATTTATCATAGAAACATGTTTTATTAAAACATCACCTTCAAATTCTCATCCATGGATCAACATCAATACAAACAAAATAGCAGAAATTGACATTTGAGAGTATCCAAGAAACTTTGACGTGATCCGAACACGCAACAATAATCATCATTTTAAACAGTATACTAATAGCATACCAAACAGGTCATATTGCAAACATGATCACAAAAAAAAAAACCCAAAACTTTCAGCATTCATTTTTCTCAACGGCTGAGAAAATCTGCAAACAGATTTGCAGTACCAGAGATGGGAGTAACAGTGAACCTGTACTCTGCAATGACAGGGACCACCTCTTACCCTTGCATTTTTGAAAAACACAAGATGGAGGTAAGTCAAAGGGCGATGATCTGTCTGGAGAACAAATGTCCTTCCCCAGAGAAAATCTACCTAGCTTCGAAAATCACCCACACAATAGCCAAGCATTCTCTCTCGATAGTACGTATCGAGTTTCTCTGGGCGGGAAGTTTTCGACTCACGAAAGCGACTGGATGAAGAACATCATCATGCTCCTGAAACAAAGCACCACCGATCCCGATGGAATGGCATCGACCGAACCACAAAATGGTTTCCCCAAATCTGGCAACAGCAAAATCGGACTTGAAGAAGCCTCTTCTTCAACTTCTCCAAACCCGGATGACAAGCAGACGACCACTCCAACTTCTTTGTAGCCTTTCCTGACAACAAATCGTGATAGGAGCAGTAAGCGACGCAAAGTTGTGGATATAAAACGTCTGTAGTATCCAACCAACCCCAGTAACGCACGCACTTGTCTCTTTGTAGATGGAGGAGTAACATGAAGAATCTTCTCAACCTTTTCCTTGTCTGGCTGCAAGGAACCATGACCAACGTATGTCCAAAAAATTTTCAATTCTTGAAATCCAGCATAGAGCTTCGAAGGACGAGCTGTCAAACCTGCTTGCTTTAGCTTTTCTAGTACTTTTCAACATCCTTCAAATGACCACACCACATCTTACTGAAGATGAGAATGTCGTCGAAGAAATTCAATGCTGACTCGCCTAACTTTTAAAGCACGCATAACCCTAGCAAACGTCGCTGGAGCTGTCACCAGCCAAAGGGCATTCTCACCCACTGAAACAACCCTAGGGGTGTTTGAAAAGCCGTCTTATTTCTATCATTTTCCTTCACTGGAATTTGCCAGTAACCTTTCGTTAAATCAATCTTGGTGAAGTAACGAGCATGAGACAACCTTGAAAACAACCCCTCTGGATCAGGAATCGGTTCGCATCCGTACGAGTAACTTTGTTAAGTTCTCTGTAATCACAAAAGAATCTAGTGGAACCATCTGGTTTTTTAACCCAACACAACAGGAGCGGAATAAGGAGACTGGGACGGTTAAATGACTCCAAAATTTCAACATCCTCTGTACCTCTTCCTTAATGTTTCCTGTAAAGGGAAAAGGAAGAGGGTACTGTTTCCTGAAAACTGGTTTATCCGTAACAAGTAATGTCGTGCACAATTTTTAGGAACAAACAACCAGGATTACTTGTAAAAATTGACTGTACTTGCAAAAATACGTCAGAAATTTTCTCTCTGTTCTGTCACAGACAACTTGTCAGAGTAATGAACGTCAGAGAAACGTCTCATTTAGTAGAGGTGTCCAAAGTGGGTATCTTCGCTAAATGTTCATCATCAGTGTCAACTGAAGGCAAAACAGCTACTAAACCTCTCACTGGAAAACATTCACTTTGTGACCGTCACACACATGTCTATTGTCAGTTTCAACATTCAATCTTTGAGGAACAAACGTATGAGGTAGAATGTCCTGAAATGGTTGTGTTAAACCATTCACACTCACAACAGCAGTCAAACCTTCTCGCCTGTGAAAGTGTTTCAGCATGTTTGGATGCAAAATTTCCCCTTTTTCCACCCATGTCAACGCCCATAGTCAAAGTCAAGTAACGTCTACAATCTTGTAGGGACCTTTCCATGTCATAAACAGTTTGTCGAAAGTTGTAGGAAGAAATACAAGTACTTCTTTCAGACACTTGAAACGAACGAACACGAGAACGTTTGTCAGGGTTTACTTCTTCTGTACTTTTGCAGTCTTGTCAACAAATACCTGTGATTGTCCTCTGAAGGTGGAGGAAAAGGGCCCCACAAGGGTCTACTGCTACTCTGTAGAAGGGTTCTTCGATCCTTGGCATCTGAGACACCGGAACATCAGGAGTACGACCCTTTTGAGAAAAATTTTTGACAAATTTCACATGTCCTGCAAAAGTCTTGACATCTCTCACTATCCTGGCCACCAGAAACGATTCCGAACTCTAGCCAATGTTTTCCTGACACCACAATGACCTGCAAGTAAAGCATCATGAGCTGTAAACAGCACATTCTGTCGAACTTTCTCTGGAACCACAATCTGTGACAAGTGTGTATCTCCCTTGGAAAATGAACGAAACAAAACACCTTTTTCCTTGACAAACGAACATGAACTCTGTTTTGTTTTTAATACACCCCGCCAGACTGAACCCTGTTTTGGAACTTAGCCAATGAAAAATTTTTTTTTCCTGCAAAAATGATCAATTCCTCTGTTGACAAAGACAAATCCGACACTGGAATGTCTACTCAGCCTTTCCCTTCTGTTCCTGTTTTTCTGCGCCCTTATTTCCCAGGGAGCTGCAATCGGAGGACTATCATTCATGATGAGACCCGTAATGGGAGTAAACACCTGAAACATTCCCCAAAATGAGATTTTGCGATTTGGGGTCTTTTATGACACGCATAACAGAGAACCTGAAAAAAAAAACTGTATCCACCTCCACAGATGCGACAGGAAACTCCTCAGTATTTCCACCCAAAAGTCACCACTTTCTGCGTCTTTCCACATACTGATCTGGACGAACAAGTGACCCCCTACTCCTGCAGTTGTTGCACCCGAATCACGTAGAACTGACACCTGAAAACCCTTCACTGTTCCATCCAAATGGGTAAGGACCAGACTCTGAAGTCAACGAAGAACACAGCACCTCTGCATCCCAGAATCCTGCAACGCAAAAGAAACATTGCAAACTTCTTTGTGCTGTTTGGAGATTGAGAACGTGACCTTTCTCTGAAATGTTGGACATTCCTCTCTGTAATGACCTTTACCACCACATTCAAAACTCTCACAAATCCTTGCGAGTTCAAACTCCGACCATTTTCCCTGCGACCACCACGACTTCTGAACCTGAATTATTGTCCACCACGATCAGAAACTGCTGGTTTTGAGCACGAGGGTACTGGGACTGTGGGTTTTGGGGAAAGGGAAGTTTGGGAACGGGGAAAACCTGTTGGTAACCCCGCTGTGTTTTCACATTTTGCCCTTTGAAGTAGACCATCCAATCTCAAACTTGTTCCCACGTGACATACACTTATTTGGATGAGCCAAACGGTAGCTTTTCTGCTGCTTCTAAGAGTTCAGCAGATGTTTTTTAAAATACGTTCAGTAGAAAACTTCCAATTCTTTGCTCACAGAAGACAAAATTTGTTCACATAATAGCAAAATCACGAAGACATTCATATGACAAATCTATGTCTGTAAGTTCCACCCAACGATCAAACAAATGTGTGAAACGAGTGGCGTATGACACAAAAATTCATCTTTTTCTGGTTTAGAATTTCTAAACTTATCTCTGTAACCATCTTTTGTACACTGAAACTTTGCAAGCAAAGCTTTCTTGAGTTCTTTATATTCTTTCAGGACCACTTGCACCAGAGTATGATACAAAGACAACGCACTGCCTTGTAAAAGTACACCAAGAACAAAGCCCCAATCCTTTTCATCCCATTTCACATTCTCAGCAAATGTTTCAAAACGAAATAGGTATGAGTCCATATCATCCTTAGATTCATTAAAATAAGGCATCTTAGGATAAAGTACTGCTTTAGTACCAGATGAGAACCATTGTTCTGATCACCCTGCTCATGTTTTACCCTCGCAGAAAATTTTATCCTCTCTCTTTTCTAATTCAAGTTCAGCTAGTTCTTTCTGTAAAAGTCGATCCTCTCTCTCACTTTCCTGTTGTCTTTGAGCTTCTCTTTTAAATTTCAATCGCATCAACTCTCTCTCACCTTGTTCTTTATCAGCCTGAAACTGAGCCAATCTTTCTTTCTCTCTCTGAACTATTTCTCTTTCCTCTTTAGCTAATGAGCAAGTCTTTCCTTTTCTCTTTCAGCTGCATCTCTCTCTTTTTTTAGCTATTGAGCCTGTCTTTCGTTTTCTCTTTCAGCTACATCTCTCTCTTCTTTGCTATCTGAGCCTGTCTTTCCCTTTTTTCTTTCCCGCTTCTCTCTCTCTTCTTTAGCTATCTGAGCCAACCTGTCTTTCTCTCTCTATCCCCCTGAGCCAGTCTTTCTTTCCTCTCTATCCAGTTGAGTAGTCTTTCCCTTTTTCCTCTCTATCCAGCGAGCTTGTCTTTCTTTCTCCTCTCTATCCAGTTGAGCTAGTCTTTCTTTCTCCTCTCTATCCCGTTTTTGCTTCCAAGTCTCTTTGTTCTTTTTCTTTTTTTGCTGCCAAGTCTCTTTGTCTTTTTCTTTTTTAGCTGCCAAGTCTCTTTGTTCTTTTTCTTTTTTTGCGGCTAAGTCAAGTCGTTTAGTGTGATTTTCTCTTCTCTTTCCAAGTATTTATCCACAAAATCTTTAAGTTCTGGACCAGCCAAAACCTAACTCTTTTGCCCGTGAGGTTAACAACGCAAATTTATCCCGGGTCCATGTTTGAAATACTATACAATTCTTTAATCAAAATTAATAAATTTATGTCACCAAAAATACAATGTTGAATCAAAATTTACTTTAGTATCAAATTTTCTAAGCACACCAAATTTTTTAAATCATAAGTCCACACACACACACAAAACAAATTATATAAGACAATACAATGGGAGAGAAAAGAAACCTACAGAATGCAAATATTATTCAGTATCATTTACAAAACACACAAAACAATTTAACCACAAACTATACAAAAAAAAACTACACTATCAAATGTACAAAATACCCTACACTACAAAGGGGTGGTATTCACACATAAACTTAAACATATAAAAATATTAAAGAAGAAAGACACAATCAAACAGGGAGCCAAGAGAGATAGACAGTAACAAAGGAAGAAAAATGAACTACACCCCCGACACTACAGAAAACTATCTATTTACACAGTTTGTGTCCCCGTAAACTGGAGACGGGAGTAAAATTACAACATAAAAATTTTACATGGACTTTTTAAATGAAATCAGGTGGCTAGTAAAACAAAGCCTAACCCTGGGATTTGGGGTCACCACTGTCAAGCACAGACGAGACAGAAATAAAAATCTCACATCACACACAAAACTTACTCCTACGCGTTCTTACCCAGGGATATTTAAAACTTAGACTTTTTATAAAATACCACCCCTTCTTATTAAATTATTTTAAAATGTCTACACTCAGAACTCCGGGTGTAGAGCAGAAAGAAATGGGGAAAGTTTTAAAAAGTTTTTGACTCAGCTTCACATCACTGGAAGATTCTCCAAAGTCTCTCCTCGTCGCCTCTCTCCCCTGTAAGTCACCAGGGACGACGTCAACGACCCCAACCTGGGTCTGGCTCCACGACTAGTCCAACGTAGCCGGGACCTTCCTTCTGTAATCTTCACGACCGGTGCAGCCTCAAACGCCTACGGCAGGGAGCTCCTCCAGCTTCTCACTCCCGTAGCGGAGCATGCCATCTGTACATCTTCCCCAACCGGTGCAGCCCCAAACGTCTTCGGCAGGGGAGCTCCTCCAGCTTCTCACTCCCCTAGCGGAGCATGGCACCTCTACAAACAAAATCTGGGAACACCACATTACTATCCCCCGTTCCTAACACTTCAATAATAATTTATCGCTTGTCTCCACCTGGAAAAAAATAACCACCATTCCCTTTTCCCTCTCCACCTCGGCAATTTCTGAGAAAAAATAGAAAAAATTAATATTATTTCCAATTCATTTCAACAACAAGACAATTTTAATTATATAAACAACAGCTTGTCTCCCCACACGGCCTCGAACCATTTTCGAATCTATAAAACCCAAGGAAAGAATAATTTTAATATTCTTGTCAAACATATTCATCGTAATACTATTCATAAACTATAAACAAAAAACAAGCTGTAAAGAAAATAAAATATTTTTAACTTAACACTAAGTCTTCAAATTACCCGGGCCTCTCTCTCCCAGGACTACTAGCGTTCTTACGCTCTTCTCGGTCTGTCACAGCAGGGCAGCGCACGCTCTCTTTCTCGGTCTGTCACAGCAAACAGCTAACATCGACCGGCACACATACAAACTTAAAGCTCACCCGTTATAAAAACTGCACGAGATCCATGCATCTCCCTCTAAAACCTGTGCACGGGCTACACACATGTCTGCATCAGCATATCTAACTTTTATACCAGTTTGGGTGCGCTTATACACTGCAATAAAAAAAATGCACCTATCTCTATACTAAACACAAATTAAATGAAAAACCTATAAAAAATATTAAAACATTTTCTTTACATTCGCAACTAATGCTGGAGGTAGTGGAATGTAAGACTTGCCAACAATCGGCGCATACTTAGACTGTTTTAATCTAATCTCTAAAAACTTCGCCCTCTGACCAACCAGGGGCCTCTCATTTTGGCTTCTTCAGCGGCCACATCAAACTGTGTAACAGTTCGTCTGCCCAACCGGGTGTTAAGTCATTCGAGAAAGAATAGTCTGCTGTTTAGTTGAGACCCAGACTTCTAGGTTTTCTTCATTTATTGTTATTAGTCGATTAAAACAGCTAAACATTACTTTAAACCGGTGGGTCTATTGTTAGTTTACCCCGGAACTTGAGAAATAGCATGAGCAACGCTTGCCCGTACGCTTGCTGGATCAATGACTTCTAAATCAATATCATTCAGTGCTCTTGATAAATCTTCTTGCATTGCTTCAAACAATTCGTTCCCGGTCCTTCATATATCTTATCCATGCTGAGTTTCTTTTCTAACTCAAAATATTTATTTAAATCAAAAAAATAATTAATCAATATCAACGGTCTTTTTGTGCTTGGACTCATAAACTAAGTATAAACACCCTTTGGCGTTGTTAATGTGAGCTGTTTAGAACAGAGTTTAATGTTTCGTTTACTTTTTTTAAGCATTCCTATTTTATCTGCTCGGGGTCTGGCTGTTGAGAAAAAGTTGCCCTCGCCTTTCTTTGAAGATCAAACTTTTGTCTTTTGTAGTCATCAAAATCGGCCTGTAAACGACTAAATTCTTCATCCGTGATGTTTGAGTCAGCTAGTGCTTTATTTATTATCAGCCTGAAGGAACTAAGTTTAGCTGTTATTAGTTGAAACATAGCTGTGTGCTTTTGGAGTTTAGTTTTTATTTTTTTGCTAGCAGCACCTACGGCTAATGAACACAGGCCGAGAGCTAAAGACAAACCGCCTAGAGGTAAAGGCTGCGGCGCACCAACCCCTGTTGCTAAAAGACCAACACTTGCCCCTGCTGATAGAGCGCTTATAGTCGATGCTCCAGTATTAACATATGTAACAGCATTAAAGGCAGCAGAATACCTTCGTTTGGCTTTGCTGTATTTTGAAAGGTCTTGCTCTAGTATTTGCTGCATTTGTGTAATGTTTGTTAATCTGAAGGTTTTTATGTCAGGGTTTTCTACTATCCCTTCTTCTGGCGACTTGGATGTTTTTAGACCACATTGTATAAGTTTCAACAGACATGCTTTTTTAAAATGTAAAAAAATTTAGTAAAAACTAATCATTTAAATCTGTTAGCTTCAATATTTTAGCTGTGCATCATATAATAAAAAACAAATGTACATTAAGCGGTTTAACAGCCTCTTTTTCTTTATCAATTTGAATGTTTATTATGTCTCTAACATCTCTCCCACTTCCATGCAACTGATTATCCTCTGTTGACCTTAGGTCAATCCATAAACCGTATTTTGATGTTAAATAATCATCAAGCCTAACACTGTGAAGGTGTAGATCTTTAGACGCAAGGTCTGCTGTTGGATTTCTACCCCTCCCACCCCCAAACAATTTTCTTATTTCGTCAAATGATGATAAGGTCTAAGTCCGCTAGCACAGATTTGGTTAGACTTCCGTCAATCGAACATTGTACTATTCGTTATTTTTGGATTAAAAACTTTTCACTTGCTCTTGCGAATGGTTCTTCATCTTCGCACAGCATAAAATACCTTTAAGCGATTTTACTGCGACACTAAGATTAAATTCCATATAGCGTCTGCCCTGCTTTTAGGATATGTTGAATGATGACGCACGTTTTCGTAATATATTACTAATTGTGACTCATATTGTTGCCCAATCAGCCTTGCTAAATTAGAGTTGCTAACAACATCAAACTCTAACGAGATGTCAGAAATGCTGTACTTTGCTTCGGTGTCTGTTGATCTGATAACACGTTTGTAGTCATTAAAAGTTAGTTTCGTATGACAATCTGTCTTTTAATGCCCCTTGAAGGTATTGGGGCATGCGCTTTTAACAACTCAAAATCTAAAGGAATGGAAAAGCGATTTCCAAACGCATAACTTACAGCTAAAGACTTTTTGCTGCTTTTATCACCTGAGGCGAGTTCGGCGCCTATTCTAAGTTTTAGTGCTTCTTCATTTACCAATTCCTTGAAACGCAAGATCTTCCCTTTCATTCGCGGTTAGCCATAGATCAGAATAGGTTAAAAATATGTCTGCATTGTTTAAAGAAAATATTTTCTTTCCCCTCAAGTTTTATAGAAATTTTCTTAACGATTGCCCGCCCCAGATTCTGAACAACTGTTCTGGTTTGGTCTGTTGTTGAAGCGAGTTCTATTTTGAAAGTAAGCCGTGCAGAGCCTGGCACAATCAAATCATCCGCTCCTAGGTCTGGAAATCTAACAGTAAGAATTTGATCCGCATCATAGTAGATGGATTATTTGGAACAGTAATATTCCGTTTATTTCCCTTCACGCCAAGGGGTTCTTTCAGCTTTCTATGCGGGTCAAGAATCGAGCCATATACTTGTGACATTTTTATAAAACAAAATAAAAAGTTAATTATTTAAAAACATGGCGGCATTGAAGATGAAGATTTTGGTATCGCGATCTTGGAGGCTCCAACATGGATGAAATGACTCCTTTGACACAGCATCGCTCGGAGATCTCATTGGAGGATGAAATAGCCGAAGGGGAGCAAAGGCGTGAATTAACAGAAAGTAAAGTCAGATCATTATACCAAAGTTTAGAACTAGAACCTCCTAAACTATATACCCTGATGATTTTGAACTAAAAAAATAACCATTAGTATTTTAAAAACGACAAAGGAGAACGTGTGTTCCGCTTACGTATAAACTAAACTCATCAAAGTTTGTAAGCGAGGATACAATTAGACAAAGGCTCACTGCAAGCGAGCGAAATCGCCTAGGCTTATACTAAACCAAAATTAGATGTGGAAGCAGTTGCTGCACTTCAAAACATACAACAAAAAGCCCCAACAGATAACCAAGCGCAAAACATGGAACTTGAAGAGTTAAGTCAAGCAGCGGGCGAAATAAATCAAGCAACAGCAGAACTCACTCCAGAAGAAGAAACAGCATTAACAACTATAGATGATCCGCCGCTGCCCACGCAAGAAATACAGGCGCCTATAAGAGAATTATTAGCCCTTGACCGCACTTAAGAACCTTCAGAGGAGAATTAATAAACAATTTAGATAAACTGACTAAAGTAAATGAGAATATAGAAAAAGAAAAAAAAGAAAACCGCTGAGGCTGAAGCCGCCAACTTAAGGAGTGATGTTACAAGAATAAAACAAAAAATAAATGAGCTTAAAGAAGTAAGATCAGCGAGAGTAGAAGCGTTGTCTACTAACCGAGAAACAATTACGAACTCAAATGAGCAGAATAAGAGAAACTATTCAAAGAATTTTATATGAAGATACAACGCTAGCAGAACGAATAAAAACACTGTTTAGAGAACAAGGTGTCACATTAGCAAGCTTTAAACAGCCTTAGGATTTGCAATAGTACACTGGTGATGGCTATTACAGGTGGTGGTGGTGGTGCTGGGCTAGTGCCTCCATCGCCATCACCATCGCCTGATAAATCATGGGTAAAAAAAACAGCTTGATCATCTTGCGAGTTTATTAAAAAAAAATTTGCTGGTAAAGCTATAGACTCTTTACAGGTATATTAGGAGTGTTATTAGCTGGCTTTTGTCTACTGCAAAACAAAGTAGTTGGCTTTATGGCCGAGCACTTATGGGCATTAGTTCTCTTAATAGTTGGGTTACTATTTAGTAAGATAAAGACCAAGTAATCCTAGGGCAGTTAATTCCAATAACAAACGCTGTCTTTTCATATTCATGGTCATCGCGAACAAAGTCCACGTTCTTCAACAGTCTTTGGGCTTTGAACCTCGGGGATTGGATGACTTAATCTTGGGTTTTTTTTTATTGTTTGTAATATTACTGCTCAGAAATTTATATCGTTTTCCCAACCTTCTGTTCATTACCTGCTACAAGGATTTCATTGTTGTAGTTTATTATTGTTCCTACCTGGAGTCTGAGGTCAGAAGGCAGCATGTATAAACCAGTGCCAACAGCAAAGTCTACTTTCGATCTTGCGTATTGTAAAACATGTTGGTACCTTTTTATACTTGAAGGTAAATCAACTGTAGAATTAATGGCGTCCTCTAAATTCGCTAAGTATTGTTTTTGTGCATCAAGGCCAGTAGAAGGATCAGTTTTGCTCGATCTTGCCTGTGCTTGCGAACCTAGCAAACACCAAACGTAAGTACGAATAGAGTCGTTTTATTCGTTCATTCCTGCTTTAGTTAAGCCCTCAGATATGTCTAAAATAAATGTTGTCCATGCTGTTTTATGCTCTTGCTCTATGGACCCTAGGTGAACACCTGTGCCTGAAGAGAAAGATGTGTAAAGGAGGATTCCAGTCATAGTTATACTTTCTGTGCACGCCCCACAAATAGGGGTGCCTAAGCCATGATTAAGATCCGACTTTTGTCTAAAGTCTGTCTTAACATTAATATTGAATTCGTTACAGATCCTTTCAAAAGCCTTCATGTCAATTCTGTTGCTGAATGGATTAACGGTTTGTCATTTGGTAATGGCGCTCGCAGTTCAGTCAAAATACGCTGAAGGTGTAATAAAAATGAAATCTGTACACTGACCTCACCAAAGGATCAGGATGATTTAAATGATTAGCATACGATACACCACACCCAGTTGTTGCACAAAACACAGCAAAGTTTAACTGGTTCTGATAAAACTGCATGG
The DNA here is from genome assembly GCA_018398815.1 of Conus ventricosus. Lineage (NCBI taxonomy): Eukaryota > Metazoa > Mollusca > Gastropoda > Neogastropoda > Conidae > Conus > Conus ventricosus. Next base: position 20,970 of record JAFLJL010018255.1, read on the forward strand.
GATGACTAAACCACACTTTTGCGATGTAGTCTTTTTTAATAGGGGGGTTAAGATATCTGCTTAATGGAGTACTCACCTTTTTATAAAAAGTGACAGTCTGGGTCACAGCAATGTCAAGAGTATCAGTTGCTATATTTTTAAGATTTTAGTGCAGCCCAACAGAATATTTTGCATCTTTAGTATATTTAAACGCGCTCATTTTTATTTTGTTTAAAAAATGTTTGTAACAATAACAACTCAAGACAGTCCTACGGATTTAAAACATGCTGTTGAGAACCATTGCGGAACCAAAATGGTCGCACTCCATGAAATATTCTACAAAGTCGTATGGTTTAATATAACTGAAGCCAAGAAGAATAATATGATTACAAAATATGAAAGGAGAACAAACGACGTTAAACAGTTAACATACCTGATGGTTATTACGGGTTTTGCTCACTAAAAGAAGCAATGAGTAACTATTAGACATTACTCTTATAAACTTAACAATGCAAATCTAAAAACAATATTAACATTCAAACCTGAAGAAGCAAATACGATTTGATAGAGAGCTAGCTAAAATGCTAGGCTTTACAACTAGCAATCTACCCACTCATAGTTTTAGTGTTTCGCCTATGAAACTACGTTTGAGGGGGAAAGTCCGCTCAATCTTGCAGTACATTCATTACTCTATGTTCATTTAAATGAGCTAAGCACTAATGAAAACTTATGATGGAAGGCACCAACTGTTTTAAGAGCCTCTGCCGTCAGGAAAGCTGCATATTGCGATTATGAAATTATACAATTCCCTAATTTACAGTTTAAAAGATTAGTTTGTGGGAGGGTCGGATCATTTAATATAAAAACAAAGACAAAACGGGGAAAGTCGTAAAATGTGATAACCTGCACATTGTTTTGGAAATAAAATAATAAGTTGTACTAAAAAATGTCGCTGTGGACCAGAAGAATCCGGAGTTACATTAGCGCCTGTGAGGTGTATAACTTTAGAATTAAAAGACCTTGCAGACGTGTGGACTTTGAACAGAATGGTGAGATAGGCACTTTGTATGGTTTTGAGTACACTAAAGATGGTGATTATAAACGCAAAGAGGTTGGCGACAACAAAAAGTTCCTAAACTAGAAACAACTGCGCAATCTAGAAGCAAATAATGTTGGCCAGTATGAATATAAATAGTTCGAAAACCTGATCTTAAATGGCATTTAGAACCATATTTAGAATGGGAAATAAAATTTGAATTCATAAGCCCATTTACATTTTTTAGCCGTCAAAAAAGTTTCAGAAAAGCATTCAACTCTGGCCCCTTTTAACATGAAGTCTTATCCCCCGGAACGACAATAGCCGGAAAGAGTTAAAATAAAGCGAAAGGGAATAAACATTAAAACCCCACAGAAGAGAAAGGGTTTAAAAAAGATGTTTTCTACAAGTTTAACAATTCTTTCCACAAATAAAAATTAGGGATTTTTTCAAATGAAAATTTGAAATTTCAGTTTAAAAGATTTGAAGAGGGAGGGGGTTTTGGGGGCGTTAGGGGACGCCCTTTCAAAAAGGGAAAATTCAAATTAGCTGCAAAACTTAACGTTGAAAAATTTTAAATTTACCGTCGTCATTCTTTCCAATGGTGAGGATATTAAGGAAAAAAACAAAAAGCAAAAAAAACAAAAAAGTCAAAATAGAAAAAAACTTACAAAAAAAAAATTTGGGAAATTAACCCTACACAAAAAAAGACCTTATAATTTTTTTAAAACTGAAAAAGTTTTAAACAGAGGGGAAAGAAAAAAAAACAAAAACGGGTTTTAATTTAAAAATTTCTTTTTAATAAAACTTTTGGGGGCATTTCCCCCTTTTTTAAAAAAAACCCCCCTTTTATTTCCAAAATTTGGGGGACAAACGGGTTGGGGAAAAAAACAATTTTTTTAATCCTCAACCTGTTAAAAAAAGTTTACTTAAAAATTTTTAAAACCATTTTGTAAATTTCCCCCCCACACTTAAATGGAACAAAGCAATCACGATAAAGGTTTATATGGAAGATGATAAAAAATTTTTTTTTAGTTTAACCCCTAGAAATAAACTGAGTGAGTTTTTTAAAAACATTTTTTATAGACTTTTTTAAAAGGGGAACCAGACACTTTTTATTAAAGATGACTGTTCTCAGAAAGAGACATTTTTAAAAAAGAAACATTTTTGTCGAAACAAAGCTTTCAGCGGAAGCCCACCCTGGGATGGGAGGGGTTTTTTTAAAGTCAGAAATAAAAATTTGGGTTTTTAAAAAAGACTTTAGGGGAACATTAAAGACTTTTAGTTTTAATTCCCCGGGAAAGACAAGTTTCCTTGATGAAGTTTGCGTAAAAATTTGATTTTTAAAAAACATCAAAAAAAAAACATAATTAAAAAAAAAACAAAAAACAAAAAAGTTTAGTAAAAAGAAAATTGAAAACGGATAACCCCACATTATGTCTGTTTGTAGAAAAACTTTAAATTTTTTTGGTTTTTGAATTCTTACTTGTCATAAAAACGGGAAAAAGGGCCCAGCTTTTGGGCCACTTCGCCCGAAAACTTTGGGGGGAGGAGAAAGGGAAAACCGCCAAAGTGCATTTTAAAAGTTCTCTCCCTCTTTTGTTTTGTTTTGCTTACCCCTCATCTCAAAAAGCAGGTAGGGGGGAAACGCGCCACTAGGGTGTTGGACCATCCCTTTAAAAGAGGGAAAAAAAGTCGGACCACCAGAAGGACAAAATCCCCGGGAAAAAATCAATAGGGGGAGGCGTGCCGAAAAGGAAAAACCCCGGTGACCCCGGGGCAACTGAACTGTAGGGTTTTTAACAGTCCGTCCCAAAAGGGGAACGAGCGCGCAAAAAACGATTTCTTGTGCTGGAAATACAAACTTAAAATGACAGAGTTAGCACTAAAGTTGTCCGGGGGAAAGGGCGGGGGTAAAAAGGAAAAACGGACGAAAGAATTTTTGTCAAAAACCCTTTAAAATGCCCTTTTTTGGTAATGTTTTTTTTCTTTTTCCTAAATTTTTGTACAATATATTTTACAAAAAAAAAATTCACTGATTTTAAAAGCGGGGGGAAAAAAGTACTTTTTAAAAAAAAATTTAAAAAATAATCGTTTAAAAAAGTTAACGAAAAAACAAAGGTTGTGTGAATTTTTTTAAAAAAGGGAAAAAGGGAAAATTTTATTGTAAAAGCGTAAAAGGGGAGATTGTAAAAGAACGAAGGGAAAGACCACAGAACAAATAAGGGTTTAAAAAGGGATGAAAAGTATCATCGATATGAAAAAATTTTCACACCCATCTTAAAATGGAAATCGTAACAGTTGTTCATTTTTCACGGGAAAAAGGTAAAGGGATTTCCCTTTCTAAAAAAAATCAAAAAAAATTTTCAATAAAAATCTATTAAATTTTTCGCCCGGTTATTTTTTTTGTCTTGTTGAAACTTTTGTAAGAATTTTACTTTTAAATTTTTTCCCACAAAGATTGCATGCAAAGGAGATTTTTTGGGTACCAAATCCTGTTTTGAATTGGGCCCAGCAGATTTTTAACCCTACAACCCCCCCCCCCAAGTGAAAAGGTTTTTGTCAAAAATTTTACAGAAAAATTGTAACCCCTTACTTTTAGGATTTTCGCAAGTGAGCTTCAAAATTACAACTCCCCAAAATTCCCAAACTTGATGGCACACCCCCTCATTTAATAGAAACAAGCATTTCAGCCCTTTGAAAAAAAGCACCCCCTTGTCTCAGACATCCCTAAAAGGAAATCACAAATCTTCATAAATTAAATTCCTCTTACAGAAGGGGCCCAAAGATAAAGAAGCCTCTCCACCCCCCCTTTCCCCTTTCCCCCGGGAAAAGGCCAAAAGAAAACAACAGCCCCCTCTTAATTATCTGACAAAAAAGGCCTGCGTGTGATGACTGAAATTTTTCAGGGGGCCAAACTAACAAGAAGGCAGAGCTCGCTGGGGCTTGAATACTTTAAAACCCCGACTGGTTTTCGGAAGGGAGTCCTGTTTACACCCTGACAATCCAGCTTGCAAAATTTTTTTTCCCAGAAACTACTTATTTCAGGAAAACCGCAGCTCACTTGGGGGGGTTTTTTCGTGCTGTTGCACAAGAGCCAACCCCACGGGCGCGCCCCTGCCCTTGACGCAAAAAGCAGAGATAAACGGGATAGAAGCAACACCACGAAAAAGGGAAATTTCAAATTGGCTGTTTTTACATGCCACAAAGAAACAAAAGGAAAAGAAACACAAAAAGGCAACCCCTAGACAAAATTCAGCAAACGGAACCCCCTCCCAACAAAACATACCGGGGCGTTTTTCAACTGCCCAAATATAACGGGGAATAGGGGCCTGAAACCCCCAGGAACACCAAAAAAGGAATTAAAGATTCATTTGTTAGAAACACACTTCACCCCTTCCAGGGACACAGAATCACCGTACAGAACCCCGTGAAAAAAAACAACCGGGCCTCGTGTTTTACGGGAAACCCCCCACCTCTGTAAGAGCTCTTTTGTCTGTCCCTGGAAAACTCTGACCACGACATCATAGGGTCCGACTTTGACGACCAACCTCAAGAACCAAGGAAAAACCCAACACAAAAGCCCCCTCATCTACAGTAAGGCAAACTGGGAAAAGCCTGAACCAAACTAGGCTTTCTTGAGAGGGGAGATAAATCGACATGGAAAGGATTAGAGGTTAAACCCATTTTTGGACACACTTCAAAACCCACCTTTGAAGCTGCGGTGGGAACCCCACATACCACCCAAACCCCGCGACCTAGTAAAAACCCACCCAAAGGGTAAATTTTCAAGATACTAATTTTGCTCCCCCGGGAAGAAAAGACCTACAAGCAAGCGAAGCGTACAAACAACGGAAAAAACTTTGGGTTTAAAAACCAGAAAAAAGAAAAAGGGAAAACCCTCCGACGGGCAAAAAGGAAATTTTTTTAACACCGTCAAAAAAAGGGCATGAAAGAGAGAAAAACCAAAGCCCTTCGGAAGAAATTTTAAAAAAAACGACAAGACAGCACAGGTGTCGCTCCACTAAAGAAAGGTACAACCCTTTTCACGACAGTGCCCCAAGGAAACCATCCTGCTGAAAAAATTTTGTGTCGCTTAAACACCTCCATTTAAAGGGCCCCTGCCAGCCCTTCCAGCAAACACCCTTACCCCACATTTGAAAACATGCCCCAAATCAAGACAGAAGGAATTACAAACGCTGGGGAAACCCTTTAACCCCCGTTAAAGCCCCCGGGACCAGAGGGAATTCCAAACCGCACCCTTAAAGAACATTTGAAAGACAAAATCGTTTTCCCCTTTCCTGGCACCCAAAAATTAAAATTTTTCACTTATGAGGGGCCCCAAAATTTCCAAACTGACGGCGGTTCTCCCAAAGTCTAAACCCCAGCCCCCAAAGAAAGGGATCGCCATAAGGCTGAGAACTACAGACCATTTTCCACTGACCTCATTTTCCGTCAAATCCGGGAAACCCATTTTTTATCTGCCGAAACTCCACTGCCATTTTGGAAAAGAAACGAACCTCACCGTTTTAAAAACCAGGGAAATCACACCCGGGGTAGAAACGGAATCCTCACCGTTTAAAAACCCAAAGGAAACAGACCCTGTCCATCCTGCGAAACTTTTTTTAAAACCACCATCGGGACATTTTTTTCCTCCCATGACCAGGCGCAGACTGAAAATCTTTTTCAAGATTTCAGAAAGGGCATTCACACCGTGCCTCATGACCCCTTTTTCTAAATTTGGGACCACATGGTAACGGGGCCCCATCATGAAAAGGTAACAAAACCTTTCTCACCCCCAAACGGGGGTTTAGGGGCTGGAAGGCAAACATCGAGGAAGCAGCAGCCCTTGTCTGGGGCCCCCCCAAGGGCCCACCGGCTGGGGCCCTTTTGCTGTTCTTGTGCCATAACAACGCCCTTTTTCCCGGCATAAAGAAAAGCCCAACAGAAACGCCTTTTTGTTTGAACGGGCCTTCTGTAAAACCCCGCCCTCCCATTCGGGACCATCTCATCCCCAGAAAGACCCAAAAACTTGGAAAAGGGGGCAAACCATTGGGGAATCCCTTTTTTAATGCAAGGGAAAGGGAAAGCCCCTTTTCCACCTCGAACCGTCAAGCCATTTCTACACCGAATAAAAAAACGATCTTGAAGAAAGCCCAACCCAAAAACCCTTACCTGGCTTTACAGTTTTCCCTTCTGACCTAAAAGGACTGCCCATGTCGGGGGGCGGGAAAAAGGGGCCTGGAAAAAACCGGGGCTTCTTGCGCCGAAACTTCGAAAACCCCCACGGGAAAATTCGCCGCCTTGCCTAAAATTGCACTCCCCCAGGCCATTTCTTGATCCGGCGCTTGGAAAGGGAAACCCAAATTCCCAAAGCAAACATCACCGAATTAAAAAGGTCCAACGATTAGCTGCCCGCTTTTTTGCAAAAACTACAGAAAACAGGGCCCCGGGGCGTGTCACAAAAAAGCTACAAAACCCCCCAACGCCACCTTTGAAGCACCCCCCGGGAAGACAGCTTCGACTCCCCATGTTTGTCAAATTCCGGGCGACCTAGTCCCCTGCAAAACCACTGATCCCTTCCCCTCACCCCAAAAACAAACCGGGCGGAAAATTTAAAACCCAACAAAAAATTTAAACAGACTGTTTTAACCCAAAAAAACCCCCCCAAAACAAAGGCAATCAACAACAACGAGCCTTCGCAAACATCCCTGCAACGAACAAAAGATATTCCTTTTTAAACCGAATTCCCCGAAAGGAAACCTTTTGGGAAAAACAATCCGGGATGTAAAACCCTTTTCCTTCTCCACCGCCCTGCAGGGTTAGGCGGCCTTTTCCACCACTAACCCCCAACCCCCCCCCTTCCCCCCCCCCCCCCCCCCAAAACCCCCCATTTTTTTTTTTTTTTTTTAGAACCCTTACCCCAAACCATTGTTAAAAGCCATTACGGCTCCTAAAACCCCAGCCGCCAACCAAAAACCCACAGGGGGAGATCCAGATCCAGATCCAAAGTAAACAACAAAAAAATAAAGCCAAGCACAACTTTCAGACCCAAGGAGACGATCTGGGTGAAATAATGGTTTTTTTTAAAAAATTAAAATTGTCCCTTTCATTAAAGATATAAAAGGTAGAAAACCCCCAAAAAAACTTTTGTTTCAAAATTGAAAAAAAAGTTTTTGGGATTAATCAGAGAATGTTTTGAAGTTTTTTTTGGGAAAATTTGCCCCCTGAAGGCCCCACCTTTTATACTCACTTAGATATTAAAAAAGGGTTTTAAATTCACCTTGAAAGTAAATTTTTGGTTGACTTTTTAAAACTTAAATAAGGCAATGTACTTTTGTTTCCTTTTCCGGTGACTTAAAAAAGCAAAAACTGAAAATTTTTTCTCCAAAATTTTTCCCCTTAAGTTTAATTTGTTATTTAAAATTGAAAGTCACCCCGCATAACCTAAAAAAAAATCAGCTAAAACCAATATTTGAATAAGAAACCAAAAAAAAATTTTTGAATATGTTTTCTTTTGGTTTTTAAAAAATTATTCAAATTTTTTAAAAGCAATGGAGATCTTATAAAAATTTATATGTTTGTGTCTCAGCCCCTGGAAACAGTTAATGATTATTTCTTGCTTTCTAAAAGAATTTTTTCCTTTTTTTGTCATTTTTGTAGATTAGTATTTTCAGAGGGGAGTAGAATCTGATCATTTTACCATTTGGGAATTTTATTTAAAAGGGGTTTAAAGAATGCCCCCAGTTCCCCGGGATTTGAAAATTTTAATAAGAAAATTTTTAAAATTTGTGGGGAAATTTGGTTTGAAACCCCAATATCTTTTGGGAAAGAAAAGCATTGTTCTGAAGTTTTAAAGCTTTTTTAAAATTAAAACTTTTAAAACTCTAATTTTTTTGTTGAACTAATAAAATTTAAAGGAGCTTGTTAAAAGAAAAAATTTAAATAAAAACAAAGTAAAAGTAGTGACGGAATGAAAAGAAGAAAAATCAAGTAACAAAAAAAACGAAACTTTTAGGGGAGTTTTTTTGGGTTTCCAAAACAAAAGACCACCCGACGGGAAACCCCTTAAACGCAAAGCAAGAAGGAAAAAAAAATTCTTCTGAGCCAAAAAAAAAAAAGAGCAAAATGATTTACTACAAGGAAAGTTAACTGGGTCAATAAATAACCCAAGAAGATTTCGGGGAAAAAGCAGCAAAATATCTTTTAAACAACAGATGACTGGTTTGAACAATTTAAAAGGGCTGTTTTAAAAGAGATAGGGAAACCCAAGAAAATTAAGGGGTATCAATGAAACAAACGACGAACAAGAAAAAAATCAAAACATGAATCGCTCTGTTCTAGGGAAGAAGCATTTTTTTCACCAAAAGGAAAAATAAAGAATGGCAAAGCCCCGGGACCCGAAAATTTTTAAAGGGGGAAATTTTAAAAAAAAGGGGGAAAGAAATTATTTTGACTTTTCGCCCAAGACTATGTAAAAAAATTTTTCGAAAAGGGGGGTTTTTCCCGGAAACGGGAAAAAAACCATTGTAGCCCCCTTTTTTAAAAAAAAGGAAATCCAAACGATTAAAAACAACTACAAGGAAAATTTTTTAAATTATACAAGCAGCCAAGTTTTAAAAAATATTAAAATAAAAAACCCGGGTCTACAGGAATGAGCCAAAACCTTACGGGGAAAAACATCAATCAGGTTTTAAAAAAAAGGTTTTCCCCAAAATTTTAAAACAAGTTCACGCGATAGCCTTAATAAAAAAAATTTTTTTTAAAACAATGGGTAAACCCCCAAGTAGCTTTCATTGATTTGGGAAAAGCTTTTGACTCTGTAAAAGAAGTTTACTGTTTTTTTTTCTTTTAAAAAAATTGAATAAAGGAAAGCTTTTGGGTTGTTTTAACAGAAAGTACAAAAACGTCAAATGAAAAAATTCGATCGGGAGAAAAATTAAAAAATTTACATGAACTGTAAAACGTGGTGAAAAAAAGGGTGATTTTTACAAAGTCCAAAAATTATATTCACTTTTCATCAATAACCCGGCATTAGAAGAAAACAGGTGGGGAAAGACATGGGAAAAGGTTTAAAACATATGATTCTCTAAATATACATTTTGTTATTGGAAAATGATTTTTTTTTTAATTGTTTGTTTTAAAGAAACCCGGTTTTAAAAAGTTTACGAAAGCGCGACGAGACCGACGCTGGGCCCTTGGCTTTTGCTACGGCCCAAAATTTCCTAAAAAAAATTTAAAGTGGATCACAAAACACCCTTTAAGCGCTTTTTTTCCGGTTTTTCCGTGTTCCCGCCGAACTGATATGGTGCAACGGTTCCCCAAGTGCCACGACTCCCATAAAGGGCAGGCCTCTCAGTGACGTTTTTACCTTTTTTTTTTTCCCCAAAAACCTTTTCTTGGGCCCTTAAAGACCGAACAGGAAACAGAAAAAAGTCAACGGACCCGCGTCCCAAATTTGGGCAGATAAAAAGGGGGAATTTTCCCCCCCAAAAAATTTTAAAAAAATTTACGCTCAGGGGGTTTCATAAAAACGTTTTTTTTTTGTTTGGGACTTGGGGAATTTTAGCATTTCTTTTTTCCCCAAATTAGTTTTTAAAAAATTTTTTCGGGGTTTTTACGAGTCAAGGCATTTTAAAAACCCCCAATGCCTTGCCCTTTTCACAAACCCGAACAGTGGCCCTCAAGGGGTCAAAGATTTCTTTGCAAACGCAATTTATTTAACTCCTAAGAAGGGCTTTTAAGTTCAAATTTCCAGTCCCGATTTACAGCAAGGGGCCTGAAGCTGAAAGGAAAATAATTTAAAAATTTTACCATCACCACGGGCACCAGGCAATAAAATCCACCAAATACAAAATTTTTATGATTCATTAAGATGTTTAAAACACATTTCACTCCAAAGAAAAACATAAATTTAAGAGCGTTTCAAAAATTTTAAACCCGCGCAAAACCCGGCACAGGGGAAAAGGGCGAACCTACTTTTGAGCCCTTTTAAAGAACTGGGGTGAGAGGCAGAAAATCGGTTTTAAGGACAAACCCCCCTTATGGAAACGACTGGTTTTTAGGGGCCCTTTACCCGGGGCCCCAGAGAAAAATGCCCGCCCTTTAACCAAACCCCGACTCCCCCAAAGATCTAAACCCCAAAAAGCAAGACAGCACAAATTGTCAAGGGAGCAGTAGGAACAACGGACATGAGCGCCAGCCTTTGATGCAGTTTCACTCCCCTTTGTTTTCCAGGTGCCAACGGGGACTGCACCGTGGGGGGCCACGGAGGGCATTCTTTCCCCCCCACTTCAACCGCCGCAAAGGGGGTAACAGAGGTCAACACGCCAAAAGGGCCCTCAACCCAGAGGTAAAAACGCCCTGGGCCCCCACAAATTTGAGGTTTAACAAAAGCCAGAGACAGCGGGACGGGACGGGCAACATCGATGAGGGGAACGTGCGGGAACGTGGGCCCGGGAAACCCCCAAAAAACACAGAAAAAAGAGTCCTGCTCGCGGGAAAAAATTTTTCGCAAATTCGGGGGAAAAACGGACAATTTTTTTCAATGTCGCAGACAGAACCCCGGGGGCCAGAAATTTAACAGGGAGACATACTACCTGGGCTCCATCTCCCCCCTCCACAAGTGAGCCAAACCCTGGTTTACGTAAAAAAAACATCGCCAAAACCCCCCGCCCTTTTAAATAACACGGGGGCTTATGTGTCCCATCATCTCTTTTACCCCAAAACAACCAAAAACCCCTGCCCCCCTCCCCTTTCACAAAAAAAAGGTAGCACTCGTAGCCCATCTGCCCTTAAACCCGCCGAGACAGTTCACTGCAACCGTCAAAACGGAAAATGGAAACCCCACTGTTTGCAGTTTTTTTTGGGTTTTTGACGCCAACCACTACGACAAACATTTGGGGCGAACAGCAAACGGGCCAACTTCTCCTTTTTCCAGCCATTAAAAGAGGTTTCCTCCAAAATCATTTTGGGGGGCTTTTAGATAAGCCTGTCAACCCCACTCCCCGAAAAATTTTAAATCAAAGACACGCTCAACCCCAAACATCCGACGGGAAGGAGGATACCCCAAATTCCACTGTATGAGAAGGTGAAAGCAGAAAAAGAGAGAATGCAGCAGCCAAGTCACGAGGCCAAATTTAAACCCAACCAACAGATTGGTGCGCACCAATGGGTTTCTGTTATGAAAAAAACGGGGGCAGTCATGAACTGCAACGGACCTCAAGAAGCGAAAATTAAACTTTGAAGAGAGAAAAGGGATATGATACCAACGATCGATACGTTCTTCACAAGCCGAAGGGGTCAACAGTGGTTTAAAAAAACTAGAACCACTTTAGGGTTTTGGAGATTCCTCTGGACAAAAAACGCAAAGTTTGACAACTTTTATGACACCCTTTTAAGAAACCCACAACAAAAGACTACCATTTGCATTTGCTCAGCCCCCGAGATCTTTCAAAGGAAGATGGAAGGAATTTTCCCCCGGGGTCACAATGTTTTTAAATGCCAAAATTGAAAAAAAATTTTTGGGGTCCACAGCCAGAAAAGCACAAGACATGAGAGACACCTTTAGGCAGTTTTAAACAGAGACTCGCAGAGGTTGGTCCAAACTCAACCAGGGAATCAGAATTCGGAAAAGCACATTGATTTCCTGGGTCATTTTTACACGGGGAAGGAATTTTGTCCAAGCAACAAAAAGCGAGCAAAAATCAACAAAGCCAAGGCCCCAAACATCCTGAACCTTAAAAGGATCCCGGGAATGGTCAACCTTTTTTTGGACGCCTTCATTCCCATCTGTCCGCAACCCCGCTTTCCCATGACAGAAACTACTTTGGGAAAAAGGCAAAAGTGGTTTTGGGGAAATCCTCAACAACGATTTTTAAAATGCCGCAAAACCATGTTGTCAGGGGGCTTCCACCTAGCCCTTTTTTGACCTTGCCAAAACCCCCAACAGTGACAGTGATTCCAGCACTATGGACTTGGTGGCGTCCTTCCCAAGAACAAAATGGGGTCAAGAAACCTGGGTTTTTTTACTGTTCACGCACGCCCCACCTGCTGACCGCCTAGCTCAGATGAAAAAGGAATTCCCCAGCACATTTTTGGTCCTGGGGAAAAAAACCCAATAAACCCTTTTGGGGGCTAGAAGACTTCCAAAAAGGAGACAGAACAAAAAGCCCTCATACCCCTTACAAACCCCAAAGGGTCTTCAGGACACCCCCTTCCGGGCCCGCGCTCCCTTTTGGGAGATTCGGTTTCAACCCGAAAGCTTTTTTACCCCCGGCAAAAAACCCATCATCGCCGACACAATGTCCCAAAAAGCCCCCAACAGATCCGGAAAACCCCCAAGAACGCCCGTTTTGGGTACTTTTTGACCCATAAACGGAAAACCCTTTTTCCCGGGCAAAACCCGGGCCCGGTCCCGACCAAACCCCCCAAAGAAAAGCAAAGAAAAAAAAAGAAGGGCCCACCCTCAGAGCAGCCTCGAGTACAAAAGCAAAAGGAAAGGCCCGCTACAAAGATGACGACAACCGAACACCAGGGCCAAAAGCATTTCCCAAAAGGCTCAGTTTCACCAAAGGGGTTTTCATCAAAAAGGAAAACCCCATTGTCATCCCAGTCCTCTATCAAGAGGGGAAAAATTGGGAAAACCATCCATGCCGGAAACCAAGGCATCACCAAGTGGGCGCAGCGCGGGCCCAAAAAGCTGTTTGGGGGCCCAAATCTCCAAAAAAAATTGCCCAAAAGGGCGGCCCCTTTTGCCCTCGTGATGAAAAGAACCCTCGGGAGAGATCAAAGCCTCTCAACCCACAAACCCTACCGAAGGGGCCTTTTTTAAATGATTGGTGCCGACCTGTGTGAAGTCAAAGGTTCACAAATACCTTTTCGTCCCTCGACTACTTCTCCAGAATTTTTGGGAAAAAGCTCACCTTTCCCAAACCCTGACATCCCCTTTTGGGTCGGGGGAAAAGAAGAAAATTTTTTTCCCCCTCAGGGGTCCCAAAGTTTTAGTCACAGACAAACGGGAAAGAAGTTTTTCCTCATCGAATTCAAGACCTTTTCTGACACTTTTCATTTCACGGGATGCAACCCCGTAGTCCCTTTCTTCCCCAGAGCCAAAGAGAAGCAGAAGAGGAGTGCAGATCGCCAAGCGAATCTTTCAACAGAAGGGCCCTTTTCCCTTTCCTTCTCGCATACAGACAACTCCCCCGCGTCTACAGGGGTGAGTCCCCCTAACCCGCCCGGGAAAAGAAATTTAAGGGCTACAGTTTTCCCAAAACCTTTTCCGCCCAAATTTTAAACTGCAAGGGAAAATGACAGGAGACCATACTCAAAAAGGGGTTCTAAAGCCAAAGAGAAAAACAAGAAATACAAAGAAGGCATCATGGAATCCCATTTCCCCTTTCCCGAGCTCCTCCCCGGAGACCCAAGTCCTGCAGAAAAAATGGAAACATGACCCCAAAGGGGCCCCCAAAACCGCCAATCCTCACCAGATCGCGCCCAGAAACTTTTAAACCTGGGGGAGAACCTCCCAAGGGATTGGGTTTCAGCGGAAAACCCCAGACACCTCCGCCAAAACCCCCCATCCCCAGGGTTTCCTTTTCTCAATGCCGCCCTTCCCCCCCAACTCCCAACTGAACCCAGGGTTTCCCCCCCGTCCTTACCCACAGGGCCCAAAAAAATCCTTGGCTGATCCCCATTTTAAACCCGGAACACCTCAGGCCAGGGAAACCCCCTTCCACCACCAAACCCTCCCGGGGCACCAGCGCCCTGGGCCTTTTACAACCCGCGCCCCTCCAACCGGGGGCCAACAAAACCCTCACCTTTTTCCCTTCAGACCCAAACCCCGTTGGGCGGCTGTTGTCATTCCCGCACGATACAGGGAACTAAACCCCCATCCCCTTCCCCCCTTTGGGCTACCGTACCGGCCCCCCCGGGTTTTTCGAATTTTTTTGAAATTTTTCAAAGACTCGCTCTCCCCTCGGTTTTTCCCCAAAAAAGACTCTAAATTAAAATTTTTTTAGGCCAAATCGGTTTCACCGTTTTTCCATTAAAAGGGGGAGATTTTATAGAATGCGGTTTAAAGAACCAAAGGGGGCGACGAGACCGACGCTCGCTTGGCGGTTGGGGGTCGGGCCCTTTCCTAGAAAAATTAAAAGTGGATCACAAAAATCATTAAACTTTTTTGTCTGTCCCGGTGCCGCTGATTTGTGATAGTCTGAAAACCCTGGGTTTGGTACAGGAAAGCAGGTAAATAAATCCACATCCCCACAGCATCAGAACTTTATTTTAATGTAAACATGTCCAAAAGCAATATAGTTGGGTTTTTTAAAAAAGGTTTTCCAAATTTTTTGACAGAAAAAAAGGAACTTAAAAATGGGAAACCAAAACCTGTTGGGAAATATAACACGAACTTTTAAAAACTTTTTTTTCTACTAGGTTAGTTCTACTGCAGCATGCACAAAAAAAATTCTCTTTATCTTTATTTTCCGCAAATTTTTTTGAAAGCTCAGAAATTTAACCTATTGTTCAATATGGTGAGGGGAAAATGGGCTTGAAAATGCGGGTTTTTAATATCCTGAAAAAAATTTCACAGTTCACAAAATTAAAAAAATTTTAGGAGTTGAAAAAGAGACAAACCCAAAAACCTCAACTATGGGGGGACGAAAAGGGATCCTATATATTTTAATAAATAAAATTTCAGTTGTGCAGTGTATGAGTTTACTGGTTAAAATTAACATGACCAGAAGAGAGTAGATACCGTGGAAAGCCTACAGAATTTATCTAATTTAGATGCACTCTTATGTAGAAACGCCCCGTGTGCACACGGTTTGTTGCACACAACATACAGAGAGAGAGAGAGGTATGGTCAGCTGCACAGATAGTTTACAATCCCCCCATCCCTATAAATCCAACCCTAGACCCCCACCACATCCACAAAATTTCAATATTTGTTTAGCACAACAATTTTGATAATTTGCTAGCATCTTTATTGCTCGGTTTTTCATTAAAAAAACAAACAAACAAATTCACAAAAAAGACGATCATCTCTCTCTCTCTTTCTTTTTGTGTTTCTGTCTGTCTGTTTTTTGTCTGTCTCTCTGTCTGTCTGTCTCTCTCACAGACACACACAAAGGCAGACAAAAGGAAAAATCACACATTCAAACACCAAAAAACTTCGTTCAAATGTTGCAATATCCACTGACTTGATCATCCAACATATATAAAAACTCACATAGTATATAAGTAAATAAATAAGAATAAATTTAAATTTAAAAAAAGGGAAAAAGGAAGAACTTACATTGCAACAGTAAAATATTAGTAATTTTCTTAGTTTGAAAGCTAAATTTGAAAATGTTCTCCAAGTTTTGAATCATCACAGACAATACAAATAAGAAAATGAAAGAAAAGCCAGGTGGAAAGACAGCAGACTGGGGTCACGAACATTTCATCCTTGGGGGAAAAAACAATGAAAGGGAGGGGTTTTTGAGGAAATGCAAACTGGTATGAGGGGCAAAGGTGGTGAAGTGGACAAACCATGACTCAGGAAGTCACAAACAACTGGGTTTTGAGGTTGGGGTGTGTCTTCACGGGGTAGATCTTTTCTCCTCTCCACAATACCTCACTGGTGCCTGGGGGCTAGCCTTTCAGAGGACACAGTAAACCGACCCATCATAAACGTGATGCAAGTAAAAGAACCCATGGTAATAAGGGAGTTGGTCCTGGTTAGAAAAATGCACTAGGGGGGCAAAAAGTGGAAAAGTGTACACACACACGCACACAAAACACACACACACACACACACACACACACACACACACACACACACACCCAACACATACACACACCACGCACACACACACAACACACGTGCCCCACACCCCACACACACACACACACACACACACACACACACACACACAAGAAACACACACACACACACACACACACACAACACACACACACACACACACACACACACACCCACATGGACGATGGACAAGAAATTGATGGCCTTGTGCTCAGCCTGAAATTTCACGGTTAAATATGCCAGACAATGCTGCCGTGCCTTACAAACACAAATGGCCGGATGATGATAAAAGGATCATGTATTAAGGAAAGGGCCCTTGCATAACTCCTCTTGTCCACCCTGAAAATACAGACACCTGTTTCTTCTGGGAACAGGCTGTTTTAAACCCTAGAGTTTTTAAAGAGGAAAAAAGCAACAGTAATCATAACAATACATAGACAAAGCGAGAATACCGACACTTGCAAAGCATGATACAAATGATAAAGACTTTTCTAGCACTTGCCCAAATTCCCATTTGTTAGTGCATTTAAAATCTGTGGTTTAAATGGAATGGTCAAAGATGTTTGATGGTACTATACCAGGTCAAAGATGTATTTATGGTTTTATACCATGGTCAAAGATTTTATTGATGGTACTATCCATGTCAAAGATGTATGATGGTACTATAAACCCTGTCAAAGATGTATTGATGGTACTATACCATGGTCAAAGATGTATTGAGGTACTATACCATGGGCAAAGATGTATTGAAGGGACTATACCATGGTCAAAGATGTTTTTGAGGTTCAAATTCCATGGTCAAAAGATGTATTGATGGTACTATACCTGGTCAAAGATGTATTGATGGTACTATACTATGGTCAAAGATGTATTGATGGAACTATACATGGTCAAAGATTTTATGGATGGTACTATACCATGGAAAAATGTTTGAAAGGGAATACCATGGTCAAAAATGTATTGATGGTACTATACCATGGTCAAAGATGTATTGTATGTTTCTATACCATGGGCAAAGAATTATTGATGGTACTATACCATGGTCAAAGATGTATTGATGGAAATATACCAAGTTTTCATTCTCCTTCACTACTTTATTCTTTGGGATTCTCACACACCACAAGATATTTCCCAAACCGAATATGTGAACACCATGCCTGCCACTGGGTCATACTATGTGAACACCATGCCTGCCACTGGCTCATACTATGTGAACACCATGCCTGCCACTGGCTCATACATGTGAAAACCATTTCCTGCCACTGGTCATACTATTGTGAACACCATCCTGCCACTGGCTCATACTATGTGAAACACCATGCCTGCCACTGGCTCATACTTTTTGTGAAGGAAGAATCAGGTCTCATCTACAGTATTATCTTTCCGAGTTCTTTTCACCAGTCACACACAAATGAACCAGGCTCTCGTGGAGTTCAGTCCCCTTGTGAAATGGGTCTGGCTAGTGTCTGTCACCCATAGCTTTCAGAGAAAAACCACCCATAAAATAGCTGAGTTTACGTGTTTTTGGTAATCCATGTGCCATTGTATGAAAAAACCTACTTATTGCCTTTAGTGATAATAATAAATATTAATGATAAAACTGCATTATAAAAAACGCCTGCCAAAGTTCTAGGCGTGATAATCCCACTTGTGAATGCAACGGCTGCCTACCTGGGTAGTGCCGGCGTTCATTCAGTCGTTTCCAATGTCATCCATCAATATTGTTCACTCAATTTTCTAATCCTTCCTTCCTTCAATTTCTTTATGCAGGGTGCATGTTAGTGTAACGTATCATCCAAACCAATGGCCAAACTGGCCTTCATTCCAAAAGTTTTGGTGATGGATTTTACGTGTGTACAAGATGTATATACATGCATTCACACACGGAACCTCAGTTTACGATCTCATTCAAAGGACTATTTGGGAAGTGGAGTCAGAACCACGTTAACTCCGAAATCCCCCTGTACCAAAAAGGCCTGGCAGAGATTTGTGTAACCCGGTCCTTCTGGGGTTTTAAAAATTCTTTAGGTCCAGCGAACTTAACCCTTAACAACCCTCCCTTTCTTGGGTAAAAATTTTTGGGTGAGGTGCGCTTGTTAAGTATCTTTGTTTCTAACTACTCAAAACAACTTCCAATATAACAGACTGGAGTCCACAAAAAGTGAGACCAAAACAAAAATGTTTATTTTAATAATAAGGACTAACTAAGCAAAAAAATAATAAAGGGAAACAAAAAAGAAACAAAACTCTTCCCAGTTCAGCCAAAATATTTTCCTTCAACAGTATGGCCTATCCATACACAACCACAGGAAAAATTAAACAGCTGGAATCCCGGGGGACATTTTAGAATTTACAAAAATTTTGAGTTTCAAAGTTTAAAAGTGATTTTAGAAATCTTAAATCTTTATGAGTGTTAAGAGCCTGTAGGAGTTAAATAAAAAACCCGTACTGACAACCAAAACAAACCAAGGGTCTCAAGGCCAAAAGAAAAAATCGTCTGAAAAACAACACAAACAAGTGATTTTTCTGTCGGATCTCTCCACATTAATTTCTTCCATTAAATCAATGGCTACACAAGATACTGAAAAGACAACCATGGTGAAAAGAAAAGTTAAAACTACAACCCATAACATCTTTAAACACAGTAAAAGTAAAACTTGCAAAAAACAACAACACATGTTACAAGTAACCTGAAAACAATGTGAAATAAATATGCCAATAAACTGACTGGGTTTTCCCCACGTAAAAGCAGAGGACTAAGGAAAGTCAGTTTAAATTTGGGATATTATTTCACATTGTTTCAGTTACATGTAACATGTGTTGTTGATTTGCAAGTGTACTTTACTGTGTTTAAGATGTTATGGGGTTTTAGTTTTAACTTTTTTTTTCAGCATGGTTTTCTTTCAGTATCATTTTGTAGCCATTGATTTAAAGGGAAAAAATTAATGTGGAGAGATCCGACAGAAAAATCACTATGTTTGTGTTGTTTTTCAGACATTTTTTCTTTTGGCCTTGAGACCCTTGGTTTGTTTTGGTTGTCAGTACGGGTTTCTTATTTAACCCTACAGGCTCTTAACACTCATAAAGATTAAGATTTCTAAAATCACTTTTAAAATTTGAAACTCTAAATTTTGTAAAATTCAAAATGTCCCCCGGGATCTCAGCTGTTTAATTTTCCTGTGGTTGTGTATGGATAGGCCCATACTGTTTGAAAGGAAATAAATTTTGGGCTGAACTGGGAAGAGTTTTGTTTCTTTTTTGTTTCCCTTTATTATTTTTTGCTTAGTTAGTCCTATATTCAAATAAACATTTTTGTTTTGGTCTCACTATTTGTGGACTCCAGTCTGTTATATTGGAAGTTGTGTTGAGTAGTTAGAAACAAAGAAAACTTAACAAGCACGCACCTCACCCAAAAATTGTAACCCAAGAAAGGGAGGGTGTTAAGGGTTAAGTTCGGACCTAAAGAACTTTTAAAACCCCAAAAAACGGGTTTTCATAAAAGTGGCGCCCCTGTGGGGGCC
>JAFLJL010018255.1:40411-62911 GCA_018398815.1 Conus ventricosus
ACTACGGTGTTGGACCATCTCCTTATTGAGGGTTAAAAAGTACGGACCAGCCGATGGACAAAATCTCCGTGAAATTCAATAGGGGGGAGGCGTGCCGCAATGACACCGGTGACCCCGGCAACTGAACTGTACGTGTTAACAGTCCGTGCAGAACGGGAACTGAGCTGCGCAGAAAGCGAGTCGTGTGCTTGTGAAATACAAACTTGATGACAGAGTTAGCACTGAGTTGTCCGGGGTGAAAGGGCGGGGGTCAAATGGGATCACGGACGAAAGAATTGTTGTCAATAATCCTTATGACAGTTTTGGTAATGTTGTTTTTTCTTCTTCTGATTTTTGTACAATATATGGTACATTAAACAAATGCACTGATGTTAAAGCGAGGGGAAGAATGTACTTACTTACAATGAATTAAACATTAATGTTTAATAAAAGTTAACGAAAAAACAGAAGGTTGTGTGAATTTGTTTCAAAAGGAAAGAAGTGATATTAGTGTGGAAAGCGATTTTTGCGAGATTGTACATGAACGAATGGATGACCACAGAACAAATAATGTTAATATGGATGAAAATGTATCATCGATTGTTCTAATTCACACCATCTTGATGGAAATCGTAACAGTTGTTCATTTTTACACTGGAATGTAGATGGACTTCTTTCTAAAATTAATCAAAAAGAATTTCTATCTTATCTATTCAATTTCGACGTTATATGTCTTGTTGAAACGTTTGTAGAGAATCTGACTCTTAATATTTTTCACAAAGTATTGCATGCGATGGATGTGATATTTGGTACCACAGATCCTGTCTTGAATTGGGCACAGCAGACTTTGAACTCCTACAACGCTCCAATGTGCAATGGATTTGTCATAAATGTGACAGTATAAATTGTACCCCCTTTACTTTTAGGAGTTTCGCAAGTGAGCTTCAAAATTACTACTCGCCACTTTCAGAACTTGATGGCAGCATCCCCTCAGTGAATAGTAGCAAGCATTTCAGCCCATTGAAAATCAAGCAGCCCTTGTCTCAGACATCCTCAAGGAAATCACAAAGTCTTCATCATTCATCCTCTTACAGTAGTGGCCATGATAAAGAAGCCTCTCACCCCCCTCTTCACCTGACCCTCGACAGGCCAGAAGTAACAACAGCTCCCTCTTTAATTTATCTGACAAGAAGAGCCTGGCGTGTGATGACTGTAAAATTGTCAGTGCTTACTAACAAGAAGGCAGAGCTCGCTGCGGCTATTGAATACATTAAACCTGACGTGGTTTTCGGAACGGAGTCCCGGTTACAGCCTGACATCCAGCATGCAGAGATTTTTCCCAGTAACTACGTTAGCTTCAGGAAAGACCGCAGCTCACTTGGGGGTGGTGTTTTCGTGCTGTTGCACAAGAGCCTAACCGCCACTGCGCGCCCTGACCTTGACGCAGAAGCAGAGATGATCTGGATGAAGCTAACACTCAGCGACAAAGGAAGATGCTAATTGGCTGTTTTTACATGCCCATAGATAACGAAAAGGACATGAGAACACTACAAGCAACTCTAGACAAAATTCAGCAAACGGGAAGCCCCTCACAACATATCATACTCGGTGGCGATTTCAACTGCCCAAAATATAGACTGGGATAGGGCGCTGTACCACCAGGTACACCAAACAGAGACATTCAAGAGTCACTTGTTAGCATCACAGCTTCTTCCTTCTTGACACAGATTCACCGTGACAGTACACGTGAAAGAAACATCCTGGACCTCGTGTTTACTGGCAACCCAGCCTCTGTAAGAGCTCTGTGTCTGTGCCTGGCATCTCTGACCACGACATCATAGTGTCCGACTTTGACGTCCAACCTCAGAGAACCAAGGAGAAACCACACAGATGTCTCATCTACAGTAAGGCAAACTGGGACAGCCTGAACTCAGAACTAGGCATGCTTGAGACGGAGATCAGCGACATGGAGAAGGAGTTAGAGGTTGAACCCATGTGGACACACTTCAAGACATCCTTGATGTCTGCGGTAGAACGCCACATACCATCCAGCCTCCGACGACCTAGTCATAACCTGCCATGGGTCAATTACAAGATACGAAGTTGTCCGCCGGAAGAAAAGACTCTACAAGCAAGCGAAGCGTACAAACAACTGGACAAACTTTCGCTTTATCCAGAAGGAATGTAGAAGGAAACTCCGACAGGCAGAATGGAAATTTGTTAACACCGCAATAGAAGATGGCATGAAAGAGAGCAATACCAAGCCCTTCTGGAAGTATGTGAAATCTAGACGACAAGACAGCACAGGTGTCGCTCCACTAAAGAAAGGTACTACCCTGTTCAGCGACAGTGCCTCCAAGGCAACCATCCTGCTGCAAAAATTTGTGTCTGTCTTCACACCTCCAGTTAAGGGCCCTCTGCCAGACTTCCAGCAAACAGCTTACCCCACACTTGAAAACTTGACCATCAAGACAGAAGGTATTACGAAACTGCTGCGGAACCTTAACCCAGTTAAAGCCTCTGGACCAGATGGAATTCCAAACCGCATCCTTAGAACATGTGCAGACAAAATCGCTCCCTCGCTGGCAGCCATATTCAAGGTGTCACTTATGACAGGACAACTTCCATCTGACTGGCTGTCTGCGAATGTCTCACCAGTCCCAAAGAAAGGAGATCGCCATAAGGCTGAGAACTACAGACCAGTTTCACTGACCTCAGTTCCGTGCAAGATCCTGGAACATATTATCTGCCGTCATCTCCACTGCCATCTGGAAAAGCATCGAATCCTCACCGATAGAAACCATGGATTCACAGCTGTAGCATCGAATCCTCACCCATAGAAACCATGGATTCAGAGCTGGTCATTCCTGCGAAACTCAGTTGTTAACCACCATGCAGGACATTCTTTCCTCCCATGACTCAGGCTGCAGACTGACATCATTATTCTAGATTTCAGCAAGGCATTCGACACCGTGCCTCATGACCGCCTTCTGCTGAAATTGGACCACTATGGTATACGTGGACCCATCTTGACATGGCTACAGACCTTTCTCACCAAACGGAGGATGAGGGTGGTGCTGGAAGGCGATACATCTGAGGAAGCAGCAGTCTTGTCTGGGGTCCCCCAAGGCACCGTGCTCGGCCCTTTGCTGTTCTTGTGCCATAACAACGACCTTCCGGCATCAGTAAAGTCAACAGTACGCCTCTTTGCTGATGACTGCCTTCTGTACAGACCAGTCCACTCCATTCAGGACCATCTCATCCTCCAGCAAGACCTCAAAACTTGGAAAAGTGGGCAAACCAGTGGGGAATGCGCTTTAATGCGAAGAAATGCCATGTCCTCTCCACCTCGAACCGGTCTAAGCCACTTCTACAGCCTGAATAACACGATCTTGAAGCAAGTCCACCAAAACCCTTACCTGGGCATACAGATTTCTTCTGACCTGAAATGGACTGCCCATGTCGTGGGGCTGTGCAAGAGGGCTGGATCAACCTTGGGCTTCTTGCGACGAAATCTTCGTAACTGCCCACAGGAATGTCGCCGCCTTGCCTATATTGCACTCGTCAGGTCCACTCTTGAGTACGGCGCTGTGGCATGGGATCCATTCACAAAGCAAGACATCGACCGAATTGAAAAGGTCCAACGATTAGCTGCCCGCTTTATTTGCAATAACTACAGAGACAGGGACCCAGGCTGTGTCACTAAGATGCTACAATACCTCCAACTGCCACCTTTGGAGCACCGCCGAAGACAGCTTCGACTCACCATGCTGTACAAGATTGCCGGCGACCTAGTCCCTGCAATACCAGCTGATACCTTCCTCACCCCAGCAGATCAGACCAGGCGGAGAATTAAACCAACCACATTTACAGACTGTGTAAGCCAAAACCCCTACAAAGGCAGATCTACAACAACGAGCCTTCGTCATACAGTCCACTGCAACAGAACAATATAGATATTCCCTTTTACATCCGAACTCCCCCAGGATGGAACCTCTTGGACAACCAATAACAGATGTAGAATGCCAGAGCCCTTCACCACCGACTAGGCAGGGGTGAGGCGGCATTTTCCACCACTAACCCGCCAACACCCCTCCCCCCTCCCCCCCCCAAAACCCCCTCTGTTTTTAATCATTTAGAATCTTACGCTCGCACCAGTAGTGTAAAAGCATTACTGGCTTCCTACAACTAGCCCGCCAACCAACAACCTACAGGCAGGAGATCCAGATCCAGATCAGAAGTATACAATCTTTATAAAGCCAGGCATAACTTTCCGATCAAGGGAGAGATCTGGGTGTATAATGTGTCTTGTTAGAAATGAATTGTGCCTTTCTTCATGAGATCAAGGTAGACAATCCCCAATGTACTTTTGTTACTGATTGAAAAGAATGTGTTTGATAATCAGAGAATGTTTTGTATGTATGTTTGGTATATGCCCCTCTGAAGGCTCACTTTATATACTCACATAGATATTGATAAGGGCTTTAATTCACTTGAAGAGTGTAATGTTGACTGTGTACTTGGAATAAGGGCAATGTACTGTGATCCTGTCCGTGACATAAACAGCATAACTGCAAATTTTTCACCAGATTTTCACTTGAATATGAATTTGTTACTAATATTGAAAGTCACTCTGCATATTCCAAATAAAAAATCAGCTGACCAGATACGGAATAAGTACGCAAACAAATAGTGAATATGTTACTGCTCTTGTTTATTTATAAATATACTTAATGGTGTATGCAATGGGAGATCTTGAAAGAAATTATATGTTTGTGTCTCAGTCTGGAAACAGTGTTAATGATTATTTCTTGCTTTCTGAAGAATGTTCTTCTTGTCTTATGTTTTAGATTAGTAGTTTCAGGAGAGTAGAATCTATCACTACCACTGAATTTTATTTAAATGTGGTTAAGAATGCTACCAGTTCTTTCTGGAGTTAAAATGTGAATAAGTATATTGAAAGTTTGTGTGTAATAGTGATGTAACACAATATCATTAGGATGCAATGCATTGTTCTGAAGTGTTAAGCTTGTTTAATTAAACGTTTAACTCTAAATGTTATTTGTTGAAGACTATAAAACTTATGGAGCTTGTTTGAAGACACGAATTAATTCACAATCTAAGTAAAAGTAGTGACTCAGAGGTATGATAATGAATGTAAATCAAGTAACGGAAAACGAAACATTTATAGCGAGTTTTTTCGGCAAAACGAAAGATCCAGCCACAGAGACGCTTACAGCAAAGCAAGAGTGATATAAGAATCTTCGACAAAAGAATAAGGGGGAGCTAATGATTTATCTAATAGGTAAGTTTTACTGGGTCAATAAATAATCCAAGAAGAGTTCTGGAAAGCATGCATAGAATACAGATAACAACAGAAGATGGTTTGAACAATTTGAAAGTCTGCTTGAAAGAGAGTACGGTAACAAGAAAATTAAGGGGTATCAAATAGAATCGACGACGAACAAGAGGAAAATGCTACATGAATCGCTCTGTATCTATGGGAAGAAGCATGTGTTCAACCATAAGAAATTAAAGAAAGGCATGGCAAGCTGCCGACCCCGACACGTTATCGGGGAAATTTAAAAAATGGGGAAAGCCATTAGTTGAACTTTCGTCAGCTATTAATACCATATCGACCAAGGGTGTGTTTACCGGATAACAGGACAAAAACCATTGTAGTCCCTTTATTTAGAAAAAGGAAATCCAAACGATTCAAACAACTACAGAGGCATAACTTTATGTGAAACAAGCAGCAAGATTTATGATATTAAAATAAACAAACCGTCTACAGAATGGATGGCAGAGCAAAACCTTACAGTGAACATCAAGCAGGATTTAAAACAGGTTATTCCACTATTGATCATATTTTTTCACGCTGATAGCCTTAATTCATAAACAATTTTGTACGAATCGGAAACTTGCAGTAGCATTCATGACATTTGAGAAGCTTATGACTCTGTAGACGAGGAAGTTTACTGTTTGTTATTCGTTTTAAAAAAATTGAATAAGGTAAGCTTTTTCGGTGTTTTAACAGCATGTCACATAAACGTCAAATGTTGAATTCGATCTGAGAATAAGATAACAGATAACAAGATCTGTACACGGTGGATGAAACAAGTGATTAACTAGTCCAGTATTATTTTCACTATTCATCAATTTTGAACTGGCATTATAAGTAAACAGATGTGGGAGACCATGGTGGTAAGGTTCACATATGCTTCTTCTGAATTTTCTTTGTTATTGGCAAGATGAAGTAGATTATTGTCTGAAACCGAGATGGATTACAGACTCAGGTAAATAGTCCAAACTCCAGCATCAGAACTTTATTTGAATGTAAACAGTGTCCAAAAGCGAATATAGTGGTGTTTATAGAAAAGTGGCATCTTTGGCTGACGAGAAAGGTAGAACTTTATAAATGGGATTCCTAATAACCTGTGGTAAAACAATTACAAGTACTTAGAAAATCTATTTTTCTACTAGTTGAGTTCAACTGCAGCAAGCACTAAGATAATTCAATGATCTTTTATCCGCAGTTATTTGATGCTCAGAATCACTCTTTTGTACAATATGGTGAGGCATATGGTGTCATGAAAAATGCGGCTCTTAATATCCTGAAAAATTAACAATGTTTACACTTACAAAGTTGTAGAGAGTTTAAAAGAGAGCACCAAATGACCTCATCTATGGGGAGACGAACAGGTATCCTAATATATATTTTGGGGTATATCTATAACAATTCAGTTGTGCATGTATAGATACTGGTAAAAAATATCATGAACCAGAAGAGAGTAGATTACCGGAAGCATACAGACTGTTATCTAATTTAGATGCACTCTTATGTAGTACGCGGCCCGAGTGCACACGGTTGTGTGCACCCACATACAAGATAGAGAGAGTATGGTCAGACTGTAAACACAGATAGTTTTACATCCCCCCCCATCCTATCAATCCAACCCTAGACCCCCACCACATCCACACAATCAATATTTGTTTAGCACAATCATTTTGATAATTTTGCATATCATCTTTAATTGCTCGGTTTTTCATAAGAAACAAAACAAACAAATTCCCAAAAAAGACGATCATCTCTCACTCTCTTTCTTGTGTTTCTGTCTGTCTGTTTCTTGTCTGTCTCTCTGTCTGTCTGTCTCTCTCACAGACACACACAAAGGCAGACAAAAAGGTAATCACACATTCAAACACCAAAAAACTTCGTTCAAAGTTGTTGCAATATCCACTGACTTGATCATCCAACATATATACAAACTCACATAGTATATAAGTAAATAAATAAAGAATGAATTAATTGAAAAAGAAAAAGGAAGAACTTACAATTGCAACAGAAAAATATTATTTAATTTTTTTAGTTTGAAAGCTAAATTTGAAAATGTTCTCCAAGTTTTGAATCATCACAGACAATACAATAAGAAATGAAAGAAAAGCCGGGTGGAAAGACAGCAGACGTGAGGTCAGCGAACATTTCATCCTTGGGGAAAAAACAATGGAAAGAGTGGTTTTGAGGAAATGCAAACTGGTATGAGGGGCAAAAGGTGGTGAAGTGGACAATCCACTGACTCAGGAAGTCACAAAAAACCTGGGTGTGAGGTTTGAGTGTGTCTTCACTGGTAGAGTCTTTTCTCCTCTCCACTTTTAAACCCTTCACTGGGGGCCTGGGGCTAGCCTTTCAGAGGACACAGTAAACGACCCATCATAACGTGATGCAAGTAAAAAAATCCATGGTAATAGGGAGTTGGTCCTGGTTAGAAAAATGCACTAGACGGGCAAAAAGTGAGAAAGTGTACACACACACGCACACACACACACACACACACACACACACACACACACACACCACACACATACACACACGCACGCACACACACACACACACGTGCACACACACACACACACACACACACACACATGCACACACACACACACACACACACACACCACACACACACACACACACACACACATGGACGGATGGACAAGAAATTGATGGCCTTGTGCTCAGCCTGAATTTCACGGTTAAATATGCCAGACAATGCTGCTGTGCCTTACAAACACAAAATGGGCCGGGTGATGATGAATGGATCCAGTATTAGGGTAAGACCTTGCATAACTCCTCTTGTCCACCGCCTGTAATACAGACACCTGTTTCTTCTGGGAACAAGGCTGTTTTCAACCTAGAGATTAAAGAGGAAAAAGAGCAACAGTAATCATAACAAATACATAGACAAAGCGAGAATACCGACACTTGCAAAGCATGATACAAATGATAAAGACATTTCAGCACTTGCCCAAATTCCCATTTTGTTAGTGCATGTTAAAATCTGTGGTGAAATGGATGGTCAAAGATGTATTGATGGTACTATACCATGGTCAAAGATGTATTGATGGTACTATACCATGGTCAAAGATGTATTGATGGTACTATACCATGGTCAAAGATGTATTGATGGTACTATACCATGGTCAAAGATGTATTGATGGTACTATACCATGGTCAAAGATGTATTGATGGTACTATACCATGGTCAAAGATGTATTGATGGTACTATACCATGGTCAAAGATGTATTGATGGTACTATACCATGGTCAAAGATGTATTGATGGTACTATACCATGGTCAAAGATGTATTGATGGTACTATACCATGGTCAAAGATGTATTGATGGTACTATACCATGGTCAAAGATGTATTGATGGTACTATACCATGGTCAAAGATGTATTGATGGTACTATACCATGGTCAAAGATGTATTGATGGTACTATACCAAGTTTCATTCTCTCTTCACTACTTTATTCTTTGGGATTCTCACACACCACAAGATATTTCCCAAACCTGAATATGTGAACACCATGCCTGCCACTGGCTCATACTATGTGAACACCATGCCTGCCACTGGCTCATACTATGTGAACACCATGCCTGCCACTGGCTCATACTATGTGAACACCATGCCTGCCACTGGCTCATACTATGTGAACACCATGCCTGCCACTGGCTCATACTATGTGAACACCATGCCTGCCACTGGCTCATACTTTTTGGTGAAGGAAGAATCAGGTCTCATCTACAGTATTATCTTGCCGAGTTCTTTTTCACCAGTCACACACAAATGAACCTGGCAGCTCTCTGTGGAGTTCAGTCCCCTTGTGAAATGGGTCTGGCTAGTGTCTGTCACCCATAGCTTTCAGAGAAAAAACCACCCATTACATAGCTGAGTTTACGTGTTTGGTAATCCATGTGCCATTGTATGAAAAAACCTACTTATTGCCTTGAGTGATAATAATAAATATTAATGATAACACTGCATTTATAAAGCGCCTTGCCAAAGGTTCTAGGCGCTGATAATCCACACTTGTGAATGCAACGGGCTGCCTACCTGGGTAGTGCCGGCGCTTCATTCAGTCGTTTCCAATGTCATCCAGTCAATATTGTTCACTCAATTTTCTAACTTCCTTCCTTCCTTCAATTTCCATGCAGGGTGCATGTTATGTGTAACGTATCATCCATACCAATGGCCAAACTGGCCTTCTATTCCAAAAGTTGGTGATGGGATTTTACGTGTGTACAAGATGTTATACATGCATTCACACACGGAACCTCAGTTTACGATCTCATTCAAAGGACTATTTGGGAAGTGGAGTCAGAACCAATGTTAACTCGAAATCCCCCTGTACCAAATGGCCTGGCAGAGATTTGAATCCGCAACCCCAGGATCACCAAGATTACGAGTTGGCACTCTACCAACTGAGCTATTCTGGCCCCCCTTTGTTGGTGTCTATATCACCTATATCTTTATGAACGAACTGTACACTGCCTTACCAGGTCATGGGTTTCTGGTAATCCACATGCCATTTTGTGAACTATCCTTTGGTTCCAGTTGTGAGTGTCCAAAAAGAACTTCTTGTGAAGAACTACTGTTTGTTAAAGTTGTGAGAGTCCAAAAAGAACTTCTTGTGAAGAACTATCGTTTGTTAAAGTTGTGGGTGTCCTGTCTTCCACACCTTTGTGAAGAACCATCCATTGCCTTTAGTGCGGTGTGTTGTGTCAAAGACACTTTTGTGAAGAACTATCCACATACCTATGTTGTGGTTATTCAGTAACCTGTGTGTGTGTGTGTGTGTGTGTGTGTGTGTGTGTGTGTGTGTGTGTGTGTGTGTTGATATCCAATTAACAATACCTTTGTGAATATCTATTCAATGCTTTAAACTATAGCTATCCTGTAACTCATACTAAAGTTGCTTAAGTTGTAGTTGTCTTACAACATACCTTTTACTGAAGAACTGCATTCTCTGTTTGGGTGTCCAGTAATCCATAATCACAACAACAACAACAAAGAAAGAAACCTGCCTTCAGCAGAAGGTGACTGGGAGGGGTGGGTGGGTGGGGGGGTGGGGGCTGGTCCATGCAATAACCTACACCTTTATACAGTATCCAGTAACCTGGATTTTTTGCACGAAGAACTATACCTTAAGTCCTGGCAGTCCAATCACACACAGCTTTTTTTCCAAAGGGATGGAGCCTAACATACACACATCTGGACTGTTTTTCATTCACACAGACAAGCAACTTTTAGTCAACAAAAATTACAGCGGCTCTTTGACAAAGATATACAATTTTTTGAAGTAGCATGAAAATGGAGTGGTAATGAGGTTTGAATGTGGGCAATTTCACATAGCCAATGTGCCACAAAGAATTAATAGGCACATTCATACAGTGCATATGATTTATCAGTGATAGACACATTGACAACAGTGCATATGATATATTAGTAATAGGCACATTCACAACAGTGCAGATGATTTATCAGTGAGTGAAGTGAAGGTTACCCAAACTGGAAAGAAGCATAATCAGACACGTTTTCAAGATGGCACAAAACACAGGAAGACAAACTTGCAAATTTAACACACAAATAATGCTTTCAAAAGATAGGAACTGTATGTAAATACATACATGGATTATGAAATATATCACAAAAACCAAGCATGTTACCATGCAGACAGTAACAAAACAGTGGACTGCCAATGCTGTTGGGCTGAACAGGAAGGTTTCTCCAAACAAAGCATGTAAATGTAAAGCCAACAAAGAACAATATTTCACATTGTCATTGGTAACATGTTTTGGGAGAGCACATTTTCACAGTGAAGATTGGGACTGGAAGGCAGAAAATGGCACTGTTTTGGCAGACATGAATAGTTTTGGTTCAAATGCTAACACTGGATTATCATGCCAACACTGGATTATCATGCTAACACTGGATTATCATGCTAACACTGGATTATCTCTAGTAAGCCTGTTGTGAAACCACAGTGTTTTTTAAAATATAGATTGTAAGAAAAAAAAGCAACTTTTTTTTTCATCAGGTACCTAGTTGGATGCTGTAGTTGATTTATTGTTCTGGTAATTTGGAGGCGCAAGTTTACTTTTAGAGGACTGGGTGATGCTGATCAATTTTCCCTTTTTTCAGTTTCTCTTTCTCTGTCTCATTTTCTCTCTCTGTGTGTCTCACTCTCTCTCTCTATCAAAAGGCACTGATTTTTTTTCTGTGTCTCAGTGGTTTTTTCTGTGAGTGTGTGCGTGTGTGTGTGTGTATGTGTGTGTGTGTGTGTGGTGTGTGTGTGTATGTGTGTGCATGCGTGCGTGCATGCATGCGTGTGTGTGTGTGTGTTCTATTTTTTCATAATCTCTAACTTGGATATATCAGAGAAAAAAGTAGTGGAAAGTCAACCAAAGTACAAGATGAAAAAAAAAATTACAACAAGTTTTTTTCTATTTTTTTTTTTTAGAAACCATATAGAAGACTGGTGTGATGAAGGCAGGACAAAACCACTCTATAGGTAATAAAGACAGCCAGAAACAAAAATAGTCAGAAAAAAATCTGCTTTTCTACACAGCTGTACTCAAACTAAGTAAGGCACAGCCATTGATTGGGTCATTGTTCAAAGAAAATGAGAGTAGAGAAGAAAAGAAATGCAGTGCGAAGGGCATGTATTACAGCATGAAAATCTGGAGAGATCCAAACAGAGAAAACCAACAAGTAAAACTGGTCTCCACACAATCTGTCTGTGTTTGGGTTTGGTGCCCTGACCTCAGATATTCAAACTCAGTCGCTGTCTACACTTTCCAGCTGTTGATGGAAACTTTGTAGGAATGCTGTTTGAATCGCAAACCATCTCTGTCATTTTTGGGGGGTGGGGGGTGGGTGGGAGGGGGGTCATGATTTCCTTGCTGGAGACAGTCAGTACATTAAACAAGTTCGTCATCTATGTTTGCAAGCCTTTCAATATCTTCTTCAAGTCTGAGATTTATGTTGGCTCTGCCTCCAATCCAGATGGAATTCCAGTTTCTGAATTTTTTTTTTGAGCTTCTGGAAGATGAAGAACAAGCCAGGTGCCAGAAGGTGGCAGAACCACTGTGGTTTGGCAAAAGCTATGCAGGTGGCCTATGCTTATTGCAGGTTTTGAACAACATCCTGACCCATTTCTCCCCAGCATTTTCTTTATGGTATACCACAGACAGTCATGCCAGACTCTTTATGGTATACCACAGACAGTCATGCCAGACTCTTTATGGTATACCACAGACAGTCATGTCAGACTCTTTATGGTATACCACAGACAGTCATGCCAGACTCTTTATGGTATACCACAGACAGTCATGTCAGACTCTTTATGGTATACCAGACAGTCATGCCAGACTCTTTATGGTATACCAGACAGTCATGCCAGACTGTCCAGGAGATTTCTTCAGTCAACAAATATGTGTCAGAAATGTTGCTAGTATTGGTGGTATTTTTCTGAGTACTCTAAAGATAAAACTCAGTACTCGCTGAGGTTTTTGAAACTCGGTACTCTCTGAGATATTTCAAATCCAACCTGTTCATGATTTTAGCTGCAAGTTCACCATTCAAAAGCAGCTGCAGGTTTACGGCTAAAAAGCAGCTGCAGGTTTACGCTAAAAAGCAGCTGCAGGTTTACGGCTAAAAAGTAACTGCAGGTTTACGGCTAAAAAGTAACTGCAGGTTTATCGCGTAAACAATTTATTTCAACAGTGCTCTCAGAACAAAACCAAACACATATTTGTGGACTGCATAAATTAGAAAACTGCTTAAAAGGTTAACAGATTTCCATTTGTGTTCAACTAATCATATCAAGAATTCAAAATGGTGCACTGAAAAAAAATGTGTTCACAAGACAAATACTGGGAACAAGCATGTGTTGAATCTGGAACATTTTTGGTCTTCCATGTGTTCAAACAAACTTCATACATCAAATAGTGTGCGCGCTTCACCAGGAAAGGGTTTTAATATTCAAGGTGTTAGTTTCTACTCACTTGAGCAGAACATGACAAACATGTGGCATAAAAAATAGAGAAATACAAACAAACAGAATTGCGTTCAGCAGATTTGGCTTTACCACTGATTCTTGTCTCACAGACAGACAGACACACGGGGGGGGACAGGTGCTAAAATGCTAAAAAATCATCTGGCCTTCCTTTTATCAGGTAGCTTCATATACACATCAAAGTTGAAAAATAAACACTCGCTATGAAATGAAAACAAATCACTGTAAAATGTTTCAATTGGGTCTACAATGGCAGTTCATTTGAAATATTTGAGAGCCTTGAATGTACAAACAATGGGAACTCTCCATTCCATTTGTCCTTGTGAAAACACACCATGTAAACTCTCTCTATTCCATTTGTCCTTGTGAAAACACACCATGTAAACTCTCTCTATTCCATTTGTCCTTGAGGAAAAAAAAGAAAACTCTTTTGTCATTCCATTTGTCTTTGTGAAAACAAACAATTGAAACTCTCCTCATTTAATTTGTCCATGTGAAAAAAAAAACAAGAAATCTCTCTTCACTCCATTTATCCCTGTGAAAATAAACCATGGAAATTCTCTTCATTTCATTTGAACCATGTGAAAATAAACCAAGTACACTCTCGACATTCTGTTTGTCCCTATGAAAATAAAATGATGGAAACTCTCTTCATTCCATCTGTCCTTGTCACCAAAAAGCCACTCCCTTCTCCCATCCTTGTGATGACAATGCCACAGGAACTCTTCTCACACATGCCACAGGAACTCTTCTCACACATGCCACAGGAACTCTCCTCACACATGCCATAGGAACTCTTCTCACACATGCCATAGGAACTCTCCTCATACATGCCACAGGAACTCTTCTCACACATGCCACAGGAACTCTCCTCACACATGCCATAGGAACTCTTCTCACACATGCCATAGGAACTCTCCTCATACATGCCACAGGAACTCTCCTCACACATGCCATAGGAACTCTCCTCACACATGCCATAGGAATTCTTCTCACACATGCCATAGGAACTCTTCTCACACATGCCATAGGAACTCTCCTCACACATGCCACAGGAACTCTCCTCACACATGCCACAGGAACTCTTCTCACACATGCCACAGGAACTCTTCTCACACATGCCACAGGAACTCTTCAGACTTCTCACACATGCCACAGGAACTCTCCTCACACATGCCACAGGAACTCTTCTCACACATGCCATAGGAACTCTCCTCATACATGCCATAGGAACTCTCCTCACACATGCCATAGGAACTCTTCTCACACATGCCACAGGAACTCTTCTCACACAGGAACTCTTCTCACACATGCCATAGGAACTCTTCTCACACATGCCACAGGAACTCTTCTCACACAGGAACTCTTCTCACACATGCCATAGGAACTCTCCTCATACATGCCATAGGAACTCTTCTCACACATGCCATAGGAACTCTTCTCACACATGCCACAGGAACTCTTCTCACACATGCCACAGGAACTCTTCTCACACATGCCACAGGAACTCTTCTCACACATGCCACAGGAACTCTTCTCACACATGCCACAGGAACTCTTCTCACACATGCCACAGGAACTCTCCTCACACATGCCACAGGAACTCTTCTCACACATGCCACAGGAACTCTTCTCACACATGCCACAGGAACTCTTCTCACACATGCCACAGGAACTCTCCTCACACATGCCATAGGAACTCTCCTCACACATGCCATAGGAACTCTCCTCACACATGCCATAGGAACTCTCCTCATACATGCCATAGGAACTCTCCTCACACATGCCATAGGAACTCTCCTCATACATGCCATAGGAACTCTCCTCACACATGCCATAGGAACTCTTCTCACACATGCCATAGGAACTCTTCTCACACATGCCACAGGAACTCCCCTCATACATGCCATAGGAACTCTCCTCACACATTCATTCCTTGGAATAAACAATCGGTGGGAACTCTCTTCTTACCAGTCACTTTTGTGATGAACATGGAGACCTGTCTTTAAGCAATCTGAATGTGTAAAATGTTCCTGAATGATCTATGTTTGTGATGAACATGGAGACCTGTCTTTAAGCAATCTGAATGTGTAAAATGTTCCTGAACGATCTATGTTTGTGATGGACAAACACACCTGTATGCAGACAATGTGTAAAATGTTCCTGAACGATCTATGTTTGTGATGGACAAACACACCTGTATTCAGACAATGTGTAAAATGTTCCTGAACGATCTATGTTTGTGATGGACAAACACACCTGTATTCAGACAATGTGTAAAATGTTCCTGAACGATCTATGTTTGTGATGAACAAACACACCTGTATTCAGACAATGTGTAAAATGTTCCTGAACGATCTATGTTTGTGATGAACAAACACACCTGTATTCAGACAATGTGTAAAATGTTCCTGAACGATCTATGTTTGTGATGAACAAACACACCTGTATTCAGACAATGTGTAAAATGTTCCTGAACGATCTATGGTTGTGATGAACAAACACACCTGTATTCAGACAATGTGTAAAATGTTCCTGAATGATCTATGTGATGAACAAACACACCTGTATTCAGACAATGTGTAAAATGTTCCTGAATGATCTATGTTTGTGATGGACAGAGAGACATGTATTCAGACAATGCGTAAAGATGAATGAGCAATGGGACTTCTCTCCACACAATTTGTCCTTGTGATAAACAAACAATGGGAAATCTCTTCATGCTACTTGTCTTTGTAATAAACAACCAATTTGTACAAAATGATAAACTAGCGACAAGAACTCGGTTTGCTAGATGACTTGTTCTTGAGATAAACAAGCCATAAGAACTCTCTTCAATCAATCTGTTGATGTAATGTGACATGCCTGATGTATGTCTGGTCAGTATTGATGTTACTCTTAGCCAGCTTTTTTCCAAATGCCTGATGTATCTGTGGTCATTTTGATGTCACTCTCTGCCATGTAATGTCACATGCCTGATGTATCTGTGGTCATTTTGATGTCACTCTCTGCCTGCTTTTTTCCAAATGCCTGATGTATCGCTGGTCATTTTGATGTCACTCTCTGCCAGCTTTTTTCCAAATGCCTGATGTATCGCTGGTCATTTTGATGTCACTCTCTGCCAGCTTTTTTCCAAAAAAGAAAACAACTGTCCTGCCAAATGAGGATCTTTTTTTTTCTTCATTAAAAAAAAATTGACTGAAAGAACTTTAATGAAAGAATATTTATTAGTCAGACTTCCTTTAATATCCTCAAGATCATTTCTGCTGTCTACTATTTTGTGTGTGGAAGAGTTTACTGCTTATAACCCTGGCTTCTCCATTAAAACTGTATAGATGTTCATACTCCATTGCATGATATGTTTTGCACACTACAAAATATCACCTGATTTCAGATTTCATGGAACACTGGTCTGCAAGTCAAGTGAAAATTAAAAAAAAGAGAGAACAGAAAAAGATGGAGAGACATGGCAGAGTGCTCAAGGTCTGCCCAGCAGCGCGCTAATTCTCCTCCGGTTGTCATCCACACTTCCAGCACGGTTGCTCCTGGGAGTTTTGGAGTTGTCACCCTTGTAACTGACGTTGACCTGAGAGGTGGGGGCACCTTGGCGGTGGTGCCTGGAGCTGTCGTCTGACGCTGTGGAGCTTGCGGCGGACTGAAGACTGTTGATACTCACACTCTTCTTCAGGGGGCCTAGACCATTCTCCGCAGCATGTGGGGAGGTCCGCGGGCCAGAATTATAACCACCTAAGGGAAAACCAAACACCTCATCAAAAAGGTTTTGTTGACTATCTGAAATGTTTTTTTCAGTGGTCAATTTTCAAAATAACCAGGCGTGGGGGGGGGGGGGGGACCAATAGATACCTACATGAAATGTTAAAGTTCTAAATTTCAATTCAATGATCACACAGTTCATCAGATTCATGTTCTTCTGTCTATCAGTGTATTGACCTTAAAGTTACATTTCATGACTATTTGATAATGAAATGTTTAGACTGAAACTGAGGTAGGAATTGATTTTGTTTTAAACATCATGCATCCAGACATTGTGGAATTTTTTTAAACATATTTTATCTATTTATAAAGGAAAACAAAGTCTATGCTTAAGTTCTAAATGGACTTGAGTTTTTGGAATAAAGACATTGTCATAAATTAATTATATCAGCACTCTATGACCTAGTGGCCTTTGGCAAGCTATAACATGTACAGCAGTGTGTATAACATCATTTCGTGAGCTTGTGGCCGTACACAGACTACTACAGGCACTGCATTGCCTATAACATCAATGCACGATCTTTTGGCTAGGCATATCATAACAGGCACTGCACTGCCTATAACATCAATGCACGATCTTTTGGCTTAGGCATATCATAACAGGCACTGCACTGCCTATAACATCAATGCACGATCTTTTGGCTATAGGCATATCATAACAGGCACTGCACTGCCTATAACATCAATGCACGATCTTTTGGCTATAGGCATGTCATAACAGGCACTGTAGTGTCTACGACATCATTCTATGACCCAACAGCTATAGACATGCTACAACAGGCACTGTAGTGTCCATGACATCATTCCATGACCCAATGGCCATAGACATGCTACAACAGGCACTGTAGTGTCCATATTATCATTCATACTTGTCACCAAAGGCATGTTACAACAAGCACTACAGTGGCCTTGACAGTGAGCAAAAGGTTGGTGTTGTTGCTGTTTGAGTGTCTATCGTGGCATTCCAGTGGAAAATGGCAGAATATCATACTTTTTTGTGTGTGTGCATGCTTGGTAGTTTGTATTTCCTTATTCCACTGAATGGTGTCACACTTTACCAAATCTTTAAGCATAAGTCTGATTTTCTGTTGTTGCACTGGTGAAATGAATTCACACTTTTATTGATCTGGGAATAGAAAAATGCTGCTCCGCCTTTTCCTTACTGGATCGTTCCAGAATCTGTGCCTAAAACCCTTATTCTGAATGTCCAGAGTTTTCAGTTTGTGCATTGCACTTGTCTTCACCCATCATGAAATGCCATATCCTGTGTCATCTTTTCAATCCTGACCCAGTATGACAGAATACTGAATGTTACAACATACTTTCATTTCCTTTTAAAATTTGCTTCAATTTCCATCTTCAGTCACCTTGCTTTGAAACTAATGTTGATTCATTCTGACTGCTACCCTTTGTTGTTTTGTATTTCACATCACATCTTTGATTCTCTATATGTAGTTGTGAACTTGTTCTTCGTTTTCTTCAGTGTCCTTGCCTGAAGAAGACCCAAGAGGTCAAAATGCATTATGTTTTGTCCTGTAGTCTGTTTGTCTGTATTGTCTTGCTGAATTGATAACCTTTCCTTTGAAGACTTCTTTGTCACACATTCAGAG
The DNA here is from genome assembly GCA_018398815.1 of Conus ventricosus. NCBI lineage: Eukaryota > Metazoa > Mollusca > Gastropoda > Neogastropoda > Conidae > Conus > Conus ventricosus. The sequence continues at coordinate 59,137 of JAFLJL010018255.1, forward strand.
ATAACCTTACCGTTAGGTTTCTTGAGGGCAAGGAGTTCTCGACGGGCCTCACTGAGAGCTTCAGTTAACTCAAACCTCTCCTCACATTCATTGCGGACAGTGTCTTGTAAAAACTGCACCTGTCGATGACAACAACACGACATCAACCACACAATAACAGACGATAACAGCTAGGGTTTCAGTAGACTATACTTACCACATTTTATTCACTGAAAAACATAATTCCAAGGTAGTTAACTGAAAAATATATCTCCAAGGTCCTAGCTGTTTGAACAGAAATCAGAATTTTCAACTCTAAACGTCAAATGCTGTGTGGACTCAAAACCTGGTGGAAAACCAAAGCCACCACCAGAAAGATGCTGAAGAACTTCATTGAAAAATGCCTGAGGTGGATCCTCTTCATCCCCTGGCCAGATACCGTCCCCTAACACTGGGCAGAGGCAGAAAACAGACCAAGGTGCACAAAGGAAAAAAAAATAAAATAAAATTTACAATGCCACCAGCCTCTGTGAACAAAAGACAAAACATGAGGTGTGTCAACGTCTGAACAAAAGACAAAAATGACATGTGTCAACCTCTGTGAACAAAAGACAAAACATGACATGTGTCAACCTCTGTGAACAAAAGACAAAACATGACATGTGTCAACCTCTGTGAACAAAAGACAAAACATGACATGTGTCAACCTCTGTGAACAAAAGACAAAACATGACATGTGTCAACCTCTGTGAACAAAAGACAAAACATGACATGTGTCAACCTCTGTGAACAAAAGACAAAACATGAGGTGTGTCAACCTCTGTGAACAAAAGACAAAACATGAGGTGTGTCAACCTCTGTGAACAAAAGACAAAACATGAGGTGTGTCAACGTCTGAACAAAAGACAAAACATGACATGTGTCAACCTCTGTGATCTTCTCCCTTTCTCTGTTCAGTTTGATTCAGTTTCCCCCTGCAGTCGCCTCACTGTGAAACTCACAGAGAAAGAAAGAAACAAACATACAAACAAGAGATATTGAGTGGATACCACATACATCATGTCCATCACCCAGCAGCATGACAACACAGTCCCTCACTTGACACTCCCAGGGCAAAAGAAAGATAAGTTGCCTGATGAATACTTCATGCTGGGGCCTTGCGCCAGAGATGAGCTATGTACAGAACTAGTCGGAAAGAATGGCTGGGACAAGCCCTGTTGAAGGAATCATCGCTATGCCCCAAGAGGGGTGAGCAGTGAATAAGCAAAAAAGCCCTGATCCACAGAACAGATACATATAACACAGCTTGCAGGCTTGTGGTAGCTTCAAGCTTCCCAGTAACTTGATGCATGCTGAAAGGAGATGATGCCATCTGTAACATAAGCCTTTGATCTTTTCCATGCACACACAAAGAAAAGTCAAACAGGGGCAGGTTTTCCAATATGTTCACCTGAGGAGTGGGACACATTCTGTTTCAATCTTTCAACCACTGTCAACTACTGCTAGGGTTCAAACTAAAGACCCTCAAAGTGAGAGTTCGACCATACAGCTGCATGGCAATCAGTTCCATCAGAAAAAACAATGAACATCATCCATATAGGACAGGCAGTTTACAGAAAAACTGATGAACATCATCCACATAGGACAGGCAGTTTACAGAAAAACCAATGAACATCATCCATATAGGACAGGCAGTTTACAGAAAAACCAATGAACATCATCCACATAGGACAGGCAGTTTACAGAAAAACCAATGAACATCATCCATATAGGACAGGCAGTTTACAGAAAAACCAATGAACATCATCCATATAGGACAGGCAGTTTACAGAAAAACCAATGAACATCATCCACATAGGACAGGCAGTTTACAGAAAAACCAATGAACATCATCCATATAGGACAGGCAGTTTACAGAAAAACCAATGAACATCATCCATATAGGACAGGCAGTTTACAGAAAAACCAATGAACATCATCCATATAGGACAGGCAGCTTACAGAAAAAACCAATGAACATCATCCACATAGGACAGGCAGTTTACAGAAAAACCAATGAACATCATGCACATAGGACAGGTAGTTTACAGAAAAACCAATGAACATCATCCATATAGGACAGGCAGTTTACAGAAAAACCAATGAACATCATCCATATAGGACAGGCAGTTTACAGAAAAACCAATGAACATCATCCATATAGGACAGGCAGTTTACAGAAAAACCAATGAACATCATCCATATAGGACAGGCAGTTTACAGAAAAACAATGACCGTCATCCATATAGGACAGGCAGTTTACAGAAAAACCAATGAACATCATCCATATAGGACAGGCAGTTTACAGAAAAACCAATGAACATCATCCATACAGGACAGGTAGTTTACAGAAAAACCAATGAACATCATCCATACAGGACAGGTAGTTTACAGAAAAGAAAACTCAATAAATCAGCTTGGTTGCAGTTTACAGAGAAGGTTCGTGGATATCAAGGACACAAAGCAGCTTTGTTGCAGTTTACAGAGAAGGCTCATGGATATCAAGGACAAAAAGCAGCTTGGTTGCAGTTTACAGAGAAGGCTAATGGATATCAAGGACACAAAGCAGCTTTGTTGCAGTTTATAGAGAAGGCTCATGGATATCAAGGACACAAAGCAGCTTTGTTGCAGTTTACAGAGAAGGCTAGTGGATATCAAGGACACAAAGCAGCTTTGTTGCAGTTTATAGACAAAAAGATTCCTGGACTTAAATGACAGTAATCAACTTGGTTGCAGTTTACAGATTAAAAGAGTCTTCTTCATAAAGCAGATACATCAACTTAAAACATCCTATGAGCAGAAGAAACAAACCCTGAATTCGTAATGCTGTCCATTACAATACTGAAGATACGTTTTATTGTCTTTTTTTTTCTTCAGGAGTTGGACAGTTAGTGATCTCAAAATTCAATTGTTTCTAAACCTTCCACACAGACACAAAAAACCCAACCATGTCAAACTGGATGAACGTACATTCATTTTTAAGGTAACCTGCAGATACACAAACATAATTTTTCATTCCCTTCAGCATTTTATCTGTTTGAATCACAGATCTACAGATCTATTTACATACAGACGCTAACCATACAGTCATCGGTGCAGAATATGATGAAGATCTGACCTATCATTTTCAAGTTATCAACACCCTACAGACATCCATCCAGAAAACCAGCTGACCTCTTCCTTGGTCTGTTGCAGGGAGGCAGAGAGGGAGGCGGCTTTCTCTTCAGACGCCTTCAGCTGGCACCTGACAGCCTCCAGCTCCCTGCCCACCTCACCCGCCTGCTCCTCTCCTCTGCTTTCAAACTTGGCTGCGTACACATGGACCACCCCAAAAAAAAAAAGGAAAAAAAAAAGGAAGTAAAGCAGAAGTCAATTCAAAGTCAGTCCTATCAAACATATCAGTCACATCTCATCTCACGCATCTGATCAATCACATCATTGCAAACACATCTGATTGACCACATCTTATCACATACATCCTGTCAATCTTATTCAATGTTTCAACTGCAATGTGTGTGTGTGTGTGTGTGTGTGTGTGTGTGTGTGTGTGTGTGTGTGTGTGTGTGTGTATGTGTGTGGTGTGTGTGTGTATGTGTGTGCATGCGTGCGTGCGTTCGTGCGTTCGTGCCTCTGCGTGCATGCGTGTATGCGTGCGTTTGTGTGCATGTGTGTGTGTGTGTGTGTGTGTGGTGTGTGTGTGTGTGTGTGTGTGTGTGTGTGTGTGTGTTAAGCACCCAAGTGTTATTTTCTATTAATT
>JAFLJL010018255.1:67911-83243 GCA_018398815.1 Conus ventricosus
ATGTGCTGAGGCGCTTGCAGCGGCACAGAAACATCATAACATTGTCAAGGGCGCTGCAGCTGTACACAGCAACACATCACATTGGCAAGGGCTGCTTGCAGCTGTACACGCCACACATAACTTGTGCAAAGGGCTGCTTGCAGCTGTACACAGCCACACAAAAACATTGGCTAAGGCTGCTTGCAGCTGTACACACCAATCATAACATTGTCTGAGGCTGCTTGCAGCGTCAAGAAACATCAAAACATTGTCGGGGCGCTTGAGCTGTACCAGCAACACATCAAATTGTCAAAGGCTGCTTGCAGCTGTACACACCACACATAACTTTGTGCTAAGGCTGTTTGCAGCGACACAGCCCATCATAACATTGGCTAAGGCTGCTTGCAGCGTAAAGAGCCCCAAACATTGTGCAAAGGGCTGCTTGAACGTACACAGCCACACAAACATTGTGCTAAGGCCTTGCGCTGTACACAGCCACACATAACTTTGGCAAGGCTGCTTGCAGCTGTACACAGAAACACACAAATTTGTGCTAAGGCGCTTGCACGTACACACCACATCAAAATTGGGCAAAGGGGCTGCTTGCACTGACCAGCCACTCATAACATTGTGCTAAGGCTGCTTGCACTGTACACACCAATCATAACTTTGTGCTAAGGCGCTTGCAGCTGTACACAGCCACACATAACTTTGTGCAAGGCTGTTTGCAGTTACACAGCCACTCATAACAGTGCTAAGGCGCTTGCAGCTGTACACAGCAACACAAACATTTGCTAAGGCTGCTTGCAGCTGTGCACAGCAACATCAAAAACATGTGCAAGGGCTGCTTGAGCTGTACACAGCAACATCATAACATTGTGCAAGGCTGCTTGCAGTGTGCACCAACATCAAAACTTGTGCAAGGCGCTTAGCTGCACAGCAACATCAAAACATGTGCTAAGGCTGCTTCAGCGTACACAGCACATCAAAACTTTTGTGCTGAGGCTGCTTGCACTGTACACACAAACACATAACTTTGTGCGAGGCTCTTGCAGCGTACACAGCAACTCAAACATTGTGCTGAGGCTGCTTGCGCTGACACACCCCACATCAAACATTGTGCTAAGGCTGTTTGCAGCGTCACAGCCACATCATAACTTTGCAAAGGCGCTTGCAGCGCCCCAAGCCCATCATAACTTTGTGCTAAGGCTGCTTGACTGTACACAAACATCAAACTTGTGCGAGGCGCTTGCAGCTGACACAGCAACATCAAAAATTGTCTGAGGCTGCTTGCAGCTGACACAGCAATCATAACATTGTGCTGAGGCTGCTTGCAGCGACACAGCAACACAAACATGTGCAAAGGGCTGCTTGCAGCTCACCAGCCACACATAACATAACATTCCAGAATTAACAGTTCTTCGGGGGTTGTGTGTGTGTGTGGGTGTGTGTGTTGTGGGTGGTGTGTTGGTGTGTGTTGTGTGGGTGTTTTGTGTGGGGTGGTGCATGTGTGTGTGTGTGGTGGGGGTTGGTGTGTGTGGGGTTGGTGTGTGTGTGTGTATGTGTGTGTGGGGAAATCGACAGTAAAAGGGGTTTTCATCATCAGAGTGTGATGTGTGTGGTGTGTGTGTGTTTTTGTGTGGGGGTGTTTTTTGGGGTTGTGTGGGGTTTGTGTTGTGTGCGGTGGCGCAGGTGTGTGTGGTGTGTGGTGGTGTGTGTGGTGGTGGTGTGTGTGTGTGTGTGGGGTTGTGTGTATGGTGTGTGTGTGTGTGAACGAAGTAAAGGGTATCACCAAGTGTGTATGTAGTGGTGGGGGTGTTGTGTGTGTGGTGTGTGTTTGTTGTGTGTGTGTGGTTTTGTGTGTGTTGGTGGGGGTCTGGTGTGCTTGGCTGCATGTTCTATGTGTGGTATGCTTTGTGGGGCATGCATTTATTCTTGATTAGAAATAAACAAACAAATAAAACAAAACAAAAAAAACAAAAAATTTCGAAAAGAGAACAACTAAAAGTTTTATCCCTTCATTACAACCCCCCCCAAAAAAAAACAAGAGCATCAAAAGGGGAAGACCAAACTGACTTGACGCCCTTTCTTTGAAAATAATTTCATAACCATTTGCGCTATGGCTTGTGAAAAAATGGAGTTCTGCAACCAAAAAAATCACCTTGGTTTCACAGGAAAACGGAGATTGAACGAGTCAAGTACCGGGCCCAGCAACACATCATTTCTTCAGTGTTACATACACGGCTAAGTGCTGAGTGGGGGCAGACGTATTTTGAACTGGCTCCACCACGCCTACCTTCTCTGGCCATCTCTCATTCTCCCATTTTCCTTTTGAATTTTCCCGGGCTCCTCAATGCGGGACTGGTGTGCCGCTATCATCGTCTCTCTGAAATAACACCCACAAGGATCTCAGAATGGACACAGGGCCCTAGTCCCAAACAACCCCACGCAGGACTCTCAAAAGGGCCCAAAGGGCACCTATCTCTCGAAATAACCCCAGCACAGGAGTCTCAGATGGACACAGGGCACCTAGCTCTCGAAACAACCCCCCAGCACAGGGTCCAGAAGGACACGGGGCACCTAGTCTTGACAAAACAGGGGAAACGCCAAACCCGACCAAAAATCCAGGTAACGGGTTCGAAAGGACGGTTGTTGCAACCTTGGCAAAAAAAAATACCAGAAAAACAAGTCTCTCAAGAGGGGTGTTTTTTTTGATCTCCTAAAATTACTTTCCGAACAAAGTCTTTAAAGTGAGGAAGTTTTGGGGTTTTTGGAAAACTGAAACATTCCAGAAACCCTGTCTGCCATCCCCTACCCCCCCCCCCCCCCTCCAATTTTCCCCACAGCAAAAAAATCTTTAAATTAAATGGAGGTCATCCCCCGAAAGGGTCTTTTTTGCTTTGTTTTTTGTTTTTAGAAGTTTCCCTTTTAAATTTTTTTTTTCACAAATATTTTCTCTTTTGGGGAATACAGACATTTTCCAGCCTGTTCCAACAACAAAACGGCAAAGACAATCAATAACAGCATTGATACGACATTGTTTCTTGAATACAAAGGAACATGACTTACTTTGGTGTACAATTATGGAAGTAGGAATCACCACGACCACTTTTGGGAACAGGGGGAGGGAGGAATCACCCGACTAAATTGTGTGAACATAGGGAAGGAAGGGGGAATTTAGACTCACATTGGAGAAAAATTGTATGGGAAGGAGGAATCACGCTCCATTGTAAACATATGTGATGGGAAGAAGGAAACCCACGACTCACATTGTGTGAACATATGTGAGGGGAAGGAGGAATCATGACTCACATTGTGAAACAAGTGAGGAAAAGGGGAATCACGACTCACTTTGTGTGAACTATTGAGGGGAAGGGGGAAATCACCACAACTCACATTGGTGAACAATGTATGAGTAAAGAATCAGACCACTTTGTGAGAACATATTGAGAAGAAAAAATTATACTCACTTTGGAGAACTTTTTGGATGAGAAAAAGGAATCACGACTCACATTGTGTAAAACAATTGATGGGAAGGAGGAATCACGCTCACTTTTGTAAGGGGAAGGGGGAATCACGCCCACATTTGTAACTATGTGAGGAGGAAAAACCACGACCACATTGTGTCAACTATGGAGGGAGGAATCCTGCGACTACATTTTTAAACATATTGATGGAGGAATCACCACGCCACATTTTTGGAACATTTAAGGTATGCCTGTCCCACTGTCATCTTGCATACCCGCATCAGAAGCATTTACCCCAACGCACCGCAATCTTTCCAATCCCCCAAAAAGGAGCACTACCGAATTTTTTCTTCCCCCCCTCCTTCGGGGAAAACACTTTACTAATCACAACAACAACTTTTTAAACAGATTTACCCCCTTACTCTCTCCCACTGAGAGACAAATAAACCGCACACATTTATTCTCCCACACCCGAGAGACAAATCAATTTTCAACTTTACTCTCTTTACCTGAGAAAAAAATAGCCCCTCACATTTGTATCTCTCTTTACCTGGAGAAAAAAATCTAGTTCCCCCGCTTCTATAAAGCCATGGCCTTCACATTTTTTAACCCAAAATTCCGGACCAGGAAATCCAACTCCCGAATCACTGAGGACCTGCCGCCCAAAGTAAAAAGCTTCCCTGCTTTCTCAATTCCCTGTCTCTCTCTCTGAGACAATATACGCCCCCTCGAACTCTGTCCGGGATACGAGTCTCGCTTCTTTTTCCGCGACTTTCTTCTTCTCTTGCGAAATGACGATTTCAACCCTCTCCCTGGTTGGGTACTGGCTGGGGCTGAACACCGGTGTGTTCCCCACACCAGGGCCATCTTAAACCCACCTCAGGGGGTAAAGTTAAGGGGGGGGGAAAGGGGGAAAGGGGTAAGGGGTGAAGGTGAAGGGCTGAAACACAAAAGGGTTGGTAAGTAACCTTTTCTAAATTCAACTATAATTCTTTCTCTTCTTTTAATTTTCCCCCTGTACTTTCCCCAACTATCTATCGCTCACCTGGTAATAACGGGTCAGCAACGGGGACCACCGCCTGACGTTCGAGTCTCGGGCCATCTCTGGTTAAAACGACTCTTTCCCCCTTCCCTATGAGGGCAACCAGTGTTCAAAACACATACCCACCTTCCCTTTACCAGCCCTTGAAACATCACCAGTGGTCCCTTCCCCAAATACCACTTTCGTTTTTTTGAATATCTACTAAAAATTTTATTTGGGGACGCCCCCACTAGTCAAGCCATAGAATATTTTTCCCTTTTAATTGGGGCAGGGGGAAATGATTCATACACTAACTAAGTGAGGGACCCCACTGCCTTGATGTGGGGCACGTCAATGACACCCCCCATCCTGGGATGAAAAAATTTCTCCAGAAAATTTTTTTTTAAAAGGGTATACAACTTCATTAAAAACACTTCACCCGAACTCAAAAAATTTAACCACCACATGATTCACCAAATAAAAATCAAAAATAGAATCAATCATCATGTCCACCTAAATACATATTTCAGACTTTCAATCTTTAAAAAAAAATTTACAATTGATCACCATTTCCACAAGATAATTTCACAAAATTACGGATAAAAAAATTAGGGATATCAAAAATTTAAAGCCAAATTGGTTCATAATTAAGAGTAAGCAATTTTCCCTTTACTTTGTCCCCACACAAGTTTCAAAACCCTCTGAAAATAGAATATTTCCCAAATGTAAATGTTTTTTCAAAGACATGTAAACAAAATGCACATATTTAAAAAAAGTTTTCTTTTTTCCCCCATGTAGTTTTAGTCCATTGAAAAGTCACCGCTTTCCCTTGTTGACAGTGACAAATGAAAAAAATTGGTTTTTCTCATTGCACATCAAAAAATGTAAATACATTTTTAAAGAGTTATTTGCTCATCACAAAATACAATAATTCATCTTCACAAGCAAATTAGACAAAAAGCTTTATTTTTTCCATTTTTACCAAAGAAAAAAATTTTCACAACATCAGTGTCTTTGCTTCAAACATATAGTCACTTCAACAAACAAATATGCATAAATACCCCTTATTAAACATCAAAGCAACAAGCACCGTCAAAAGTGATCACAAAAAACCCTAATCCTTAAAAAGACAAAAAAAAGGAAAAGTCTTTCCCCTTTAAACAGTTACATTTGTCCATGAATATTCACGCACGTCAAAAAATCCCATGACATTTTTTGTTCCAGGGATTTGGGTTTAACGTAAAGGAACCTGCAATGCCCAAAAAAACCCCTAATAACCTCTGTTCTTATCTTTTACATTTCAAAAACGTCGTGGCCTATTCAGTCTTAACTGAAAATTTCTTCCAGTCAAGAACCGGCGAACTCTCACATCCCATACAAAAGCCAAGCACTCTCTCTCAATAGTGGAGTATTTCTCCTGCGTCTTTGAGAACTTTTTACTGGCGTTTGCACTGGAGTAACAAAGCACTTTTTTTCCCAAAAGTAACCCCTCCCATTCCTTAAACTGGATATTCTTAAAAAAAAAGTCTTCGAGAGGGGGGAACAAAAAACAGGGAAAAGATTTAGGGTGTTCTGAAACCCCTCCAAAGCCTTCTGGGACCACAGACCACACAAAAACTTTTGGTTTTTTCGTCCCCTTTTGTCAGTTTTCAAAGGGGCCGTCAGGGACGCAAAGTGGGGTACATACGCTTAGTAAGACAACAATCCGATATGACCTGACTTTTCTTTTAGTGGGTTTTTTGTAAAGGGTAAAATCTTTTCCACTTTCTTTCCCCGGGATCATTTTTTCCCCCGAAAAAGTGTGACCCAAAAACTCGAAGTTGAAAACCCGGGAAAGAATTTTTTATGGCTTTCAGTCAAACCAAAACTTCTATCGCAAAAAAAACTCGAAGTTAAAAGGAGGGCCTCCAGACTTTTCGCCAACAAAATGTCATCAAAAAACTGACTGCACCCCATTTTGGAGTTTTTAGGGCTCGCATCATTCTGGCAAAAGAACTGGGGGGATTTTTTAAACCAAATGGCATTTTCGTCCACTGGAAAAGACCAAAAGGTTTTAAAAAAGCTGTCCCTTTTCCTTGTCAGCTTCAGCCCTTTTGGGAAACTGCCAGTACCCTTTAAATCAATCACTTTCACAAAATACTTCCTTCCTTTAGCTTCCCTCTGTGTCTTTTTTCTTCAGCTTCCCCCCGTAGTCCCCTTTCTTCAAAATTCCCCTGAGTCCTTTTTCTTCTACTCTATTTCCTTTTTTTCTTTTACTTTTTAGTTTCCTTTTATTTTCTTCTCTCTCCCAGCCTTCGCCCTATCAAAGCATTGGGGGCACAATTGGTAAGTTTTTCTCCATCAAAAAACCCAAACGTTCCCCTTTTTAAAATATTATCAAAATCATCCTAATGAAAACCCCAGATAAACACCAAAAAATTCAAAATAAATAAAAATAAGGGGATATATAATGATATTTTGTTCACAAAAAACCCTAATTAAGTATTCAAAAAAGAATTTTTAATTTCCTGTAAACAAAAAACAGCTTACTTAAACAGGGTAGAATAAATCCAAGGAATGATTTTTTCCAAAAAAAAATTTGAACTGTTATCAATTGGAATTTACAAAACAAAATGAATTTTTTTAAAACAAAAAATGTTTTCCCTAAGAAAAAAAAAATAAACACAAAAAATTTTTTGAAAAAAATTCTTAAAAAGTTTTAGTTCCAAATGTTCTTGTTGTCAGTCTTTTTTTTTTACTTTAATTTTAAACGAAATTTTCAAAAAAAAATTACCCCCCTTAACAAAAAATGAATATAAATTTACAAAAAAAATGGGAACACAAACAATTAAAAAAAAGGGGGAAAAAACACAAACTACGGAATCCACCTAAAAAAAAAATGTTGAAAAGAAAACTAAAAGGGGCTTATTGAGGAGAAGTTTAAGAGGGTTTTTAAAAAAAGGGGGGAAAAGAATGAAAGGATACACAGGGCCCGAAAATAAGAGGAAAACAAGAAAACAAAAGAAGCCCACAGACAGCACCCTAGTGGTCACTGCTCCCGTGAAATGGGGGAAAGGGAAAAAAAAAATCACTGCACAATAACACCCCACTCAAATAAACAAAATACAAACAATCAAACAATAAAAAGCACATTCCCCAAACCAAAGAAAATCTCGCACCACACCCAGAAAAAAAAGTCAAAAGATAAAGGGTTTTTTTTGGCAAGCGGAACAACTCCACCACCTACCACTAGCGGACGGGGGAAAGTTTATCCCCCCCTCTTTAGGGGCAAGGGGGAAAAAACAAACTGAAAAAATGGAAAGCGAAAGAAAAAGATATTTTTTCAGAAGGGAAAGAAATGCTCCCCAACGCCTGTCCCCCTCTAAACGCAGGAAGAGGTTGGGGCATCAGTCCTGGAAAGGGGCAAAAAAACTAATCCCCTAGGGAAGGACAGGGTTCCCAACGCCCTCCCCCCTTTCTGCCAGGTTTGAGCAAGAGAAGTTGAGGCATCGGGCCTGGTGGGGAAGGGTCAAAAAAAAATCCACCAAAAAAAAAACCCTTTAAAGAGTAGACAACCAAAGAACTCAACCACCTTAACCCCCACTAGAAAAACAAAAACAAAAACAAAAACAAATATTATACACAACAATAATCACTAATTTCTTTTTTTTTTCCTTTCCCCCAAACCCTTGAGGCACAAATAGAAATCCTTTTTTTTTCCTCAAACCCTTTAGGGTCAAATAAAACCTTTTTTTTTTCTTCCTCAAACCCTTGGGGTACAAATATAAATCTTTTTTTTTAAACCCCAAGGGGACAAATAGAAATCTTTCTTTTTTTTTTTTTTTTTTTTTTTTTTTTTTCCCGGGGGAAAAAAAGGGAGCTACGCTGGTGAAACGGAGTCGGGGGCACCACCCGCACACGTCATCTTCATACCCGCATTCTGACACATTTTTCTCCAAAGACACCAAACTTTTCCCAACACCCAAAAGGACACTACCAATTTTTTTTCTTCTCCCCCCCTCCTTTAGAAAAAACTTTACTAATCACAAAACAAATTTTAAAAAGATGTTCACCGACTCTCTCCGCACTGAGAGACAAATAAATCCGCACACATGTACCCCTCACAACCGAGAGACAAAAACAATCTTTACAAAAATGTATCTCTCTTACCTGAGAGAAAAATAGCCTCACACTTTTATCCTTTTTTACACTGGAGATAAAAAATCTAGTTCCGCTTTAAAAGCCATGGCCTTCCCCATTCCTTTAACCCCAAAAATTCCCGGGCCAGGGGAAACACAACTCCCTTTAAACACTGAGGGCCTGCCTGCCCAAGAAAAAGCTTCCCCTTTCCAATTCCCTGCTCCCCTAACAATATACTGCCCCTCGAATTCTCTGTCCCGGAGATACGATCTCGTCTTCTCTTCCGCTTTTTTTTCTGTCCTTGCGAAATGACACTTCAACTCCTCTCCCCGAGTTGGTACTGGCTGGGGGTGACACCGGGGTGTTCCCCACACCCTGGGCCCTCTTTAAACCCCCTCACGGGTGAAAGTTGAAGGGTGAAGGGGGAAGGGGAAAGGGTGAAGGGTAAGGTAAGGGGGAAACACGAATAAGGGTTTTGGGGAAATAACCCTTCTCAATTCAACATAGAATTCTTTTTCTCTTCTTTTAAATTTTCCCCCCGTAGCTTTCCCCCCAAAATCTATCGCTCACCTGTAAAACTGGGCAGCAAAAGAGGACCCCCGCTGACAGGTTTGAGTCTCTAGGCCCTCTGGGTAAAACTGACTCTTTCCCCCCCTTCTCCTATGAGTGCATACCAGGTTCAAAAAACATGACCAGCCCTTTCCTTACCAGCCCTTTAAACTAACCTCAGTGGTCACTTCACCCCAAGACCACATCGTTTTTTTTAAGAGTCATACCACAAATTTTGGGGGGCGCCCGCTACACTAGTCCCAAACCATAGAATATTCTTCCTTTAATTGTGGCATGGGAAATGATTCATATCACTAACTACATGTGATGGAGCGTCACATGCCTTGATGTGAGGCTACGTCACATGACAATGCCGCACACTCAATAAGGTAAAGGCGTGCTTGATTCCAAAGATATGGACTTTATTTGCTAAGTACACGAAGATACAGATGCGGTCGCCGCCATCATGCAGAGCCGAAGCGGTATACCGTTCCGGTACAGTCCATGCTTAAAACAGCATACACTACATCCCCCCTTTTTGTAAGGCGGGAAAGTTATCTTTCTACCGTTAAAGGTTCCTTGTCTGACGAAAACATCTTAAATGTTTTTTTTCATTATCAAATCAGTTTCAGTCTTCCAATCATAATAAATTGTTCTTAATTACGGAATTGTGATGCAAGATTAATCTAATCTTTGTAAACTTTAATTTATATCATGACTAGAACCGGTAAGGGTGTCTGACTAGATGTAAATCACTGCACCAGGTCTTTCACCAGTGTCTATTTGCTTTTGCCTTTCGTGGCACCGGGTCTTTCACCAGTGTCTATTTGCTTTTGCCTTTCGTGGCACCGGGTCTTTCACCAGTGTCTATTTGCTTTTGCCTTTCGTGGCACCGGGTCTTTCACCAGCGTCTCTTTTTGTTTTCACAACTGTTCGATGAGGCGCTGTGGCTTCTTGTGGCCCATGCAGATCTTCTGGTAAGGGTTGTAGTCCCTCTGGGGATGTAGGTGTTCCTCTGGCACCCGTCTGTTGTTGGCGTAAGGGGCTCTGGCCAGGGGATCTCTCTCCAGATGTGGTCCCATCTTCCGGGAGTTGGGTAGGAGGCACCTCTCTTCCGGGATGTGGGCTGACCTGTAGAGGAGGTATGTGTGCTGGGCTGGACTGGTCTGCTGGCTGGTGGAGCTTCCTGGTCATCTGACGGTTTCTGCGTAGGAGGCCACCGTCAGATGTTTCGATAACCACAGATCTTGGAGCCTCGTGGCGTTGGATGACTGTGCCTTCTTTCTTCAGGTCGGGGATCTAGACTGCATCACCAGGTGACAGGTTTTCTGGGGTGACGACCCTGTGTCTTCTGTCGTAGTCGGTTGTCATCTTCTCACGGTACTCTCTCTCCCTCTTCTTCACCGTCATGAAATCTGGGGTCTGGGCAAGAGGAGGTTGGGACTCTGGTTTTGAGTCTGCATCCCATGCTTAACTGGGCAGGGGAAAAAACCATTCGGTAATGGGGTATTCCTATACATTAGGAGGCCAAGGTATTCATCATTGGTTTTCTTGATGAGACCTTTGATGGTTTGAACGGCACGTTCAACCTCTCCATTAGACTGGGGATAGTGGGGTGATGATGTGACGTGGTCGAATCCCCAGGACTGTGCAAAGGACTTGAAGTCTTCTGCAGTGAACTGCGGCCCGTTGTCTGTCACGACAATGTCTGGGATGCCGTGGCGACTGAAGATCTTTTTCATTCTTGCTATTGTTTCTGCTGTTGTGACTCTACTGGAAACCAGGGCCATTTTCGATGTCTCTGGAGTAGTAGTCAATGGCAAGCAGAAAGAGCTTGCCGTTGTACTGGAAAAAATCAGCAGCAATCCTGGACCAAGGTCTCTCCGGAAATGGAGTCCCCTTCATAGGTTCCACCCTAGCCTTTTGATGAATTGGTGCACTCCGGACAGGTCTTCACCATCTGGTCGACATCTTGGGAGAGGCCAGGCCACCACACTGAGTTGGCAGCATTTTCCTTTGTTTTGTTGACTCCTTGATGCCCATCATGGAGGTGTCGAAGGACATCTTGCTGCACTGGTGATGGGATGACGAGCCTCTTCCCTCGGAGTAGGAGACCATCATGTACAGACATGCTGCCTCTCTCATTGAAGTAGGTCTTGAGAGGACGATTTGGGGTAGTCTTATCTGGCCAGCCAGTCTGAACATGATGCATGACCACACGCAGGATATCGTCCTTCTGTAGCTCTGACCTGATTTCTTCCAGTCTTCTGTCGCTGACTGGCATGGTCACAAGCACAGAATGACGTATGCCTCTACAGGGCCTGTCAGGTTGTTGTCCTTAGTGTCTGTCGTTGGCAAAGGAGCTCTTGACAAGGCATCTGCAGTATGAAGCTCCTTGCCCGGGACGTGGGAGATCTCGAAGGAAAACCGCATCAGTCTCATTCTGAAACGCTGGATGCGAATGGGCAGTTCGTCAATCAGCTTGGAAGAGAATAGAGGTACCAAGGCTTGTGGTCCGTCTGTACTCGGAAGAACATGCCAATGAGCAGGTCAGACCAGTGTTCAAGACTCCATGTAATCGTCAATGCCTCCTTCTCGATCTGGGCATACTGCTGCTCTGTGGCCGTTAACGAGCGACTTGCATAGGCGACTGGATGAAGTATGCCATTGTCCTGGCGCTGGAGAAGGACAGCCCCCAGTCCGTAGCTGCTTGAGTCAGCTGAAACTACTGTCTCACGCTCTGGCTGTATAGAGCAAGAGTCACTGGTGACGCAAGATCTTGCTTCGGGGTTTTGAAGCCTTTTTGCTGATCTGGTCCCCAAGTCCATGCAGCATCTGTTCGGAGTAAGTCTCTCAGGGGCTTGGTTTACTCAGCCAGGTTGGGTACAAACTTCATGAGTTGGTTGACCATCCCCAGGAATCTTCGGGTTTCTGCTACATTCTCTGGTTCCTTCATATCAGCGATTGCCTTGGCCTTTGCTGGATCCCTCTTCACCCCATCTGCATCGATCACTTGTCCCAAGTATTCGAGGCGGGGGGCATGGAAAATTCAAATTTATCCAAGTTGAGGGTTACGCCGCTTTGTGACAATCGGGCAAGAACTTCCTTCAGCTTTGCATCATGGTCTACTTGTCTCTGCCAAAGACAAGGATGTCATCTATGTGACACAGTACTCCCTCAAGCCCTTGAAGAATTTGGTCCATTTTTTCTGAAAATATTCTGGCGCTGAAGAGATGCCGTAGGGAAGGCGTTTGAACCTGTAGCGCCCAAAGGGAGTAATGAAAGTTGTAAGCTTTGAGCTCTCTTTTGTCCAGTTTGATTTGGTGAAACCCTGAGTTGCATCAAGTTTGGAGAAAACTTGCCATGGGCGATCTTGTTCAGAGTTTCCTCTACTGAAGGCATGGCGTAGATTCTCTTTTCACACTTGTGTTCAGCTTCGTCAGGTCCACGCAGATTCTGACGTCTCCATTTGGCTTTGGGACGACAACGATTGGGGCACACCAGTCTGTTGGTGTCTCTACTGGTTCAATGACATTGCTGCTGACCATCCTGTCCAATTCTGCTTCCACTTTCTCCAACAGAGGGATGGGAACTCTTCTTGGGATGGTCTGACAAAATGGTTTGGTGTTGTCCTTGAGCTCAATATGTTGTTCATTTTCGAGTTCACCCAGTCTTCCAAGAGTTGTGGATATTTCATCTTCACATCTTCTTTGGACCAGAACTTCGGAGGAGGCTGATTCCCACTTTGGCGTGTCTGGTGCTTTGCTTTGCTTGGCATAGTGCGGATCGCACGCACGGTGAATGCACCAGGAATGTCATGGATCAGTCCCAGTTTCTGGATTGCAGGCATACCAAGCAGTAATTTGGAGCTTTTGCCAATGTAAACTTTCTCACTTATGTGGGTCTTCCCGTGAGAAAGCTTGATGAAGGCGAAACCCTTGATCTCAAGACGCTGGTCTCCAGGTCCAAAGAGCTGGCGGTCGGGATTGTGTAATTTCCCATATGCTGGTTTGAAGATGTGGTCTGGCATCACAGAAACTTGGGCTCCTGTGTCGATACACCAGGTGAGTTCCTGAGATCCTATCTTCAGTCTGATGTGCCAGCCTGGATCTGATGGTGTCTTCGCCTGTACACCTCCAACAAAGTAGTTTTCGACTTGCTGGTTTTCTTCTTGTATCTCTCTGACTGCCAAGGAACGTCTGCAGACAATAGCGAAGTGTCCCACTTTGTTGCATTTTCTGCAGTGAGTTTTTGCAGCAGGGCAGTTTTTCTTGCCTATAGGGTGTCGTCGGTTGCAGTAACCACATGTATTGGTCTTCACTGACCCTCCAGTTGGATGACTGCGTGCCGTTTGATTGTGGCCGTTTTGTGCGACAATGACCCTTTCGCCTTTTCTGCAGCCTGCAGGGCGTCCACTGTTGCCAACTCGTGTTTGCCAGTTCTTTCTTCGTCAGTTCTCTCATAGAAAGAGTTTCAACTGTTTTCTGATGGGTGGGGTCCAGCTCCCACGTCATACAGCTTCATCTTTGCAATGTCGTCATGGCAAGAGAATACCAATTTGTCTCTAACCATCGTGTCGACGTTGTCAAATTTGCATGCACTAGCTTTTCTTTTACAGTGCGTAGCCATGCATCGAATGTCTGGGACGGTTCTCTACGCAGATTATACCAGAACTGTTCGCTCAGCATCAATTGGGGGTCGCGACGGTTTAAAAAATTCGTCGTACTTACGCAGGACGGTTGCATAGTCATTTGGTCTTCTGCTGGGAGCCTTTCGTCAGCATTTTCAGGGTTGTCTCTGGCTGGTAGGTAGGCAAAATTCGAATAGATTTCGATGCCTTCATCGCCGATGTGGTTTAGGAGAAGTCCTACCTTGACGACGTTGGGCTTTGTTGTTGCGCCAGTAGCCTGAAGAAAGATGTTGAACTTCATCTTCCACTTGCTCCATTCAGCACTGGGGTTGCTGCTGTTGACACAGAGCGGATCTGGTGTCCTTACGATGACAGTCTCTGCCATGGTCGTGGGTTTCTTCTCTACTTCTACACTTCTGACACCATGTAATGGTATGCCGCACACTCAATAAGGTAAAGGCGGTGCTTGATTCCAAAGATATGGACTTTATTTGCTAAGTACACGAAGATACAGATGCGGTCGCCGCCATCATGCAGAGCCGAAGCTGGTATACCGTTCCGGTACAGTCCATGCTTAAAACAGCATACAATACACATATGTGATGGGAAGAAGGAATCACGACTCACATTGTGTGAACATATGTGATGGAGGAATCACCACCACTCACATTGTGTGTGAACATATGTGATGGGAAGAAGGAATTCACGACTCACATTGTGTGAACATATGTGATGGGAAGAAGGAATCACGACTCACATTGTGTGAACATATGTGATGGGAAGTTGGAATCATGACTCACATTGTGTGTAACATATGTGATGGAGGAATCACCACCACTCACATTGTGTGAACATATGTGATTGTGTGAACATATGTGATGGGAAGAAGGAATCATGACTCACATTGTGTGAACATATGTGATCGGAAGTAGGAATCATGACTCACATTGTGTGAACATATGTGATAGAGGAATCACCACAGCTCACATTGTGTGAACCTATTGATGGGAAAAGGAATCACCACCACTCACATTGTGTGAACATATGTGATCGGAAGAAGGAATCACGACTCACATTGTGTGAACATATGTGATGGAAGAATCACCACGACTCACATTGTGTGAACATATGTGATGGGAAGGAGGAATCATGACTCACATTGTGTGAACATATGTGATGGGAAGGAGGAATCATGACTCACATTGTGTGAGCAGGTGTGATGGGAAGTAGGATCACCGCGACTCACATTGTGTGTACATAATGTGATGGAGGAATCATCACGACTCACATTGTGTTGAACAGGTGTGATGGGCAGGAGGAGAGAGTTGTCATGGTTTACACTGTGTGTAAGGTGTGATGGGCAAGGAGGACAGTTGTCATGGTTTACACTGTGTGTATAGGTGTGATGGCAGGAGGAGAGTTGTCATGGTTATACACTGTGTGTATAGGTGTGATGGGCAGGTAGGAGAGCTGTCATGGTTTACACTGTGTGTGTAGGTGTGATGGGCTGGAGGAGAGCTGTCATGGGTTTACACTGTGTGTGTAGGTGTGATGGGCAGGAGGAGAG
>JAFLJL010018255.1:83343-115843 GCA_018398815.1 Conus ventricosus
CCATTTTTTTTCGGGAAGATTACAGTTCTTCTGAGTGAAAATTATAATATAGAAAGTTTGTGTGGAATGTGATGTAACACAATTCATTGGGAAATCATTTTTTCTAAAGTGTTAAGCTTGTTTAATTATACGTTTAACTCTAAATGTTTTTGTTGAACTATAAACTTATGGAGCTTGTTTGAAGAAACGAATTTATATCAACAATCTAAGAAAAAGTAGTGACTGGTATGATTAAAAAAATGTAAATCAAGTAACGGAAAAAGAAACTTTATAGCGAGTTTTTCGGCAAACGAAAGATCCACCCGACAGTGACGCTTACAGCAAAGCAAGAAGAAAATAAGAATCTTTGAGGCAAAAAGAAAAAGAGCATAATGATTACTACTAGGTAAGTTAACGGGTCAATAAATAATCAAGAAGAGTTCTGGGAAAGCATGCATAGAATATCTGTTAACAACAGATGACTGGTTTGAACAATTTGAAAGTCTGCTTGAAAGAGATACGGTAACAAGAAAATTATGGGGGTATCAATAGAATCGACGACGAACAAAGAGGAAATGCTTACATGAACGCTCTGTATCTAGGGAAGAAGCAGTGTTCACCATAAGAAATTAAAGAATGGCAAAGCTGCCGGACCCGACACGTTATCGGGGAAATGTTAAAAAAATGGGGAAAGCCATTAGTTTGACTTTTCGTCAAGCAATGTAATACATTATTCGACAAGGGTGTGTTTCCGGATAACGGACAAAAACCATTGTAGTCCCTTTTTTTAAAAAAAGGAAATCCAAACGATTCAAACAACTACAGAGCATATCTTTATGTGATACAAGCAGCAAGATTTATGATATTAAAATAAACAACCGTCTACAGAATGAGCAAAACCTTACAGGTAAACATCAAGCAGGATTTAAAAAAGGTTATTCCACTATTGATCATATGTTCACGCTGAAGCCTTAATACAAAAACAATTTTGTACGAACGTAAATCTTCATGTAGCTTGTCATGACTGGAGAAAGCTTTGACGCTGTAGAAAGAAGTTTACTGTGTGTATTCTTTTTTAAAAAATTGAATAAAGGTAAGCATTTTCGGTGTTTTAAACAGCATGTACATAAACGTCCAAATGGTTAGAACTCCGATCTGGAGATAAGTTAACAATACATAACTGTACACTGTGGGGTGAAAACAATGTGATGTTACTAGTCCGTAGTTAAATTTTTTTTTATGTTCACTATTCCTTCAATGAACGCATTAAGAAGTAATCAATGTGTGGGAGACAGGGTGTAAGGTTCACAGATGATTCTTCAGAAATATTCATTTTTGTTATTGCAAATGAATGTAGTTGTATTGTTTGTGTGAATAGAATGCGGTGAAAGATACGCATGGCGCGACGAGACCGACGCTCGGCTTGCGGTTGCTCTGCCAGTTCCTAGACAAATCAAGTGGATCACCAAAACAGCATAAGCGCCTTTGTCTGGCGCCGTGTGCCTGCGATCTGATATGGTGGCAGCGTCCTCAATGCCACGCTCCCATCAGTGACAGTGCCCTCTCAGTGACGTTTAAATACCTTTTTTTTCCTCGAAACGACTCTCTGTGCCGTTTCCGACCGAACAGTTACGAGTACGAGTCAACGGACAGCGTGCCGAATTGGTTCAGATGAAGTGTGAATTCCCTCAAAATTGAATGAGGGACGCTCAGGTGTGTTTCATATTACGTGTTTTGGTGGTTTGGGACTGGTGAATTTTAGCATTTCTTTTCCAAGCAAATGAGTTTTTAAATATTGGTCGGGTTCTGACGAGTCATGCATTTATACCACCAAATGCTTGTGATCTCTCACAACCAAGAACAGTGGCCTCATGGCGTCAAGATTTCATCGCTAGCGCACTTGAAGGAACTCGCTAAGAAGGACTTGAAGTCAGTGTCTTCTGATTTAACAGCATGGGGCCTGATGCTGAAAGGATATATGCACTTTCACCATCACCACTGGTTTGGTCAACCAGGCAGATGAAGATCCATCCAATACAAATTTTGATGATGTCATTAAGAGTTTAATGCGACATTTCACTCCAAAGAAAACATAATTCAAGAGCGTAGCAAAATTAACCTGCGCAACCAGGCACAAGGGTGAAAAGTCGAGACCACCCTTCGTGCAACTGTATAACTGGCTGAAGTGCAGACTTCGTTGTAAGGACAACCGCCATTAGGGATCGACTGTGGAGGTCTCTGTGACCAG
Source organism: Conus ventricosus (assembly GCA_018398815.1). Classification (NCBI taxonomy): domain Eukaryota; kingdom Metazoa; phylum Mollusca; class Gastropoda; order Neogastropoda; family Conidae; genus Conus; species Conus ventricosus. The sequence goes on from JAFLJL010018255.1 coordinate 85,571, forward strand.
GGACCTCTCAGAGAAGCTGCACTTCAACCAAACAGGACTCTCAAAATGCTATCCAGATAGCAAGACAGCACGACCTTTCAGCAGCTGATGAGGGAACAACGGACATGAGACGCCACCCTTGATGCAGTGCACTCCCCAATAGTTTTCGAGGTGCAGCAACGGGACTCTGCACCTTGGTGGTGGCCAACGGAGGCATTCTTTCGCCCACTTCAACCTCGCCGCAGAGGGGGTAACAGAGGTCACACGCCAAGGCCAATCAACCCAGAGGTCAACACGCCATAGTCAATACATTAGAGGTCTACACGCCAGAGGACTGCGGGACGTAACGGACCATCATCGAGGAGGTGGAACGTGCGGCAACTGTGTCGGGAACCACACTACAGCAGAAACGAGTTCCTGCTCGCGGCAAATTGGTCGCTAGTCGGGAAATACGACATTTTATCAATGTCTGCAGACAGATCCGCGGCCAGAGGTCAACGAGGTGGGGAGACATACTACCTGGGCTCCATCTCCACTCCACAAGGGAGCCGCCATGGGGCACGGATGTGGACATCTGTCATCACCCAGTCCGCTCAAAAGACCACGGGAAGCTGATGGTCTATCATCTCTCAATCCAATACAACCAATTCCCCTGCCCTTCCGCCCTTACAGCAAACAAAGTAGCAACTCTGTAGCGCGCCATCTGGTCCTTACCCTGAGAGGCAGTTCACTGCAACTGTCAAAACGGAAAAATGGACCTCACGTTTGCAGTGTTTCGTTTGGTGGACTCACCACTACGGACAATCGTTTTGGGGACGAAAACAGGCAGCGGCCAACTGCTCCTTGTCCAGCCATTAAACGAGGTTGTCCTCTCATATCTTGGGGGAGCGTGATGATAAGCCTGTCAACTGGCACTCCCGTGAAAATTCAACCATAGACGGACGCTCCAACCCGACAGCTTCTCGACGGCAAGGAGGATACCATTCCACTGGATAGAAGGTGAAAGCAGAACTAGAGAGAATGTCAGCAGCCAATTCATCGAGGCCAGGCCACCGAACCAACAGAAGTGGTGCGCAACCATGGTTGGCTGTGTTATAAATAAAATCGGGACAGTCAGGATCGGCACGGACCTCTAGAACTGAATTTAGCTGTGAAGAGAGAAAGGTATATGATACCAACGATCGATGACGTTCTTACAAGCTGAAGGGTCAACAAGTGTTACCAAAACTAGATGCCACGTCCAGGATTTTGGGGGGGGGGCTGGTGCCGCTGGACTTACAGACAGCAAGAGTTGAACAACTTTTGAGGACACCCTTTGGAAGATTCTACTACAAAAGACTACATTTGGCTTTAGCTCAGCCCCGGGAGAGCTTTCCAAGGAAGATGAAGAGATTCTCCACGGAGTCAGCAATGTCATCTGCAGACGTTGAGACATTTTGATCCACAGCCAGAACCACAAGTGCCTGGAGAGACACCTTGAGGCAGTTTGCAGAGACCGCAGAGGTTGGTCTCAAACTCAACCAGGAGAAGTCAGATTCTGGAAAAGCACATTGATTTCCTGGGTCTTGATCATGCGGAGAAGGTATGCGTCCCAGCAACGAAAAAGTCGAAGCAATGATCAACATGCTGAGCCACAGAACATCACGGAACCTGAAAAGGATCCTGGGAATGGTCAACTTTCTTGGACGCTTGCATGCCACATCTGTCCGAGCACCCTGCGTCCCATACAGAGCGACTGGTAAAAGGACAAGAGTGGATGTGGGAAAATCCTCTCAGCAAGCGAGTCTTAGTGCCGTCAAACCATGTATGTCAGCGGCTCCTCCGACTCTAGCCTTCTTTGACGTGCCAAACCCACAACAGTGAGCAGTGATGCCAGCAGCTATGGACTTGGGCGTCCTGCTCCAAGAACATATTGGGGTCAAGACAACCTGTTCGTACTGTCAACGCACACCTCACACCCTGCTGAGCGCGCCTATGCCTCAGATAGAAAAGGAATGCCTAGCAGCAGTGTGTCCTGACGAAAAATTCTTCCAATACCTTGGTGGACTAGAAGACTTCAAACTGAGACAGAACACAAGCCGCTCAGACCACTTATCAACAACAAGGATCTCAGGACACGCCCCTTCGCTGCCAAGAGGCTCTGTGTGTTGTAAAATGGGCCCCGCATGATGCGTGCAACCCGATAGCTGGGTTCACTCCTGGCAAGGAACTCATCAATCGCCCGACAAACCCAAACCGGTCCAGAAGCCCCCAGACAGAGCCGAAAGCCCACAAGAACCCAGTTTTGTTGGATGACGTTGTGACTCCATGATCGACCTGTCCGGTCAACCTGGCCAGTGTCAGACAGGCAGCTCAAAGAATTGCAGAAGGAACAAAGAGTGACACCACCTCAAGCAGAGCGCTGAGTACACAGCAAAAGGATGGCCCCCGTCCTACAAGAGTGACCGCTCAACCTTGAACTCCAGGAGCTCTTATGCAGTCCGAAAACAGCTCAGTGTTCACGAAGGGCGACTCATCAAAGAATCGCATTGTCAATCACCAGTCCACTATGCATGAGGAAAGCTTGGAAGCCATCCATGCGGACACCAAGGCATCACCAAGTGTCGCGAGCGCGCCATCAATGCGGTTTGTGGCCCAGAGAATCTCGCCAAAGAAATTGCACAAAAGGTACGCTGCTTGTCCCTCTGGATGAAAAGAAGCCATCGCAGAGATCAAGCCTCTCAGACCTACACTCTACCGGTAGGGCTTCAAATTATGTGCCGACCTGGTGAAGTCAAAGGTTTCTCAGTACCTTGTCGTCATCGACTACTTCTCCAGATAGTTGGGAAATTTGCTCACCTGCCAACCATGACATCCGCCTGTGTATCGAAAACTGAAGAACATTTTTGCCCATCATGAATCCCAATGTTGTAGTCACAGAACAACGGAACCGACAGTTTTCCTCATCGGAAGCTCAAGACCTTCGCTGACACTGGCATGTCACGCATGCTACCAGTAGTCTTACTCCCGCAGAGAACGGAGAAGCATAGAGAGGGAGGGCAGATCCGACAAGCGAATCTGGCAACAGAAGGACCCTTTTCGTGCTCTTCTCGCATACAGAGCAACGCCCACGGCGCTTCAGGAGTGAGTCCAGCTGAACTCGCCATGGGAAAGAAATTGAGACTACCAGTTCCACACTTCCTGTCAACTTGAAACGCAAGGAATATGACGAGGACCAGAGCTCATTGGGATGCTAAAGCCAAAGAGAAACAACAAGAAAATACTACGATAGCCTCAAGGAGTTCGATATCCTTCCTGAGCTCTCCCCAGAGACTATTTCCTGCATGAAACTGATCAGAGCCCCAATGGTCCAAACCTGCCAGAGTCCTCGACCAGATCCGCGCCAGACTTACTGGTGGAGAACTCCCTAGGTAATGGCGGTACAGGCGGAACCGCAGACACCTCCGCCTAGCCCACTCCATCCACTCTGGGTGCCTTTGCTCAGAGTGCCGCCTGCCCACAACTCCCAACTGGAAACCCCAGGTCCCTGTCCTGAACCCTCTGCCAAAAGTATATCCTGTGGCTGATCCCCAGTCCCCTGGACACCTCAGGACTGGTATCCAAGGCCACCAGCCCAAACCCTCCCGGGACACGCAGCGCCCTGCCTTCTACAGCAGCCCATCCAGACCGGTCCCATCTACAGCAGCACACCTGTGTGCCGGTCAGACAACCGCTATGGACGAGCTGTTGTCTTTCAGCACGAGTCAGGGACTAACACCTCCTCTTCACCCTGGGTCTACCGTACCGGCCTGGTTTTCGAATTGTGATGAACTTTGTCAAAGACTCGTCTCTCCCGCGGTATCCCAAACAGACTCTAAAAGGAATAAGTTACGTGCAACTCGGTGCACCTGTTTGTCCATTAAAGGGGGGAGATGTGTATAGAATGCGTGAAAGATACGCATGCGCACGAGACCGACCTCGCTGGCGGTTGGCTCTGGCCATGGCCAGACAAATTATAGTGGTTCACAATAACATCTTTAATGCCGGCTTGGTCTGGCGACCGTGTGCCGGCGGATCGTGATATGTCTGAAACAGTTGTTGGATACTGACGCAGGGAATATAGGCCACATCTCACTAGCATCTAGAACTTTATTTGAATGTAATCTGTCCAAATGCAATATAGTGGTGTTGTATAAAGGGGCTAGTGGCTGACAGAGAAAGGGGACTTATAGGGGATCCGAATTCCGTGGTATATTAGGTACATCGGAGTAAGCGAGTTTTCTCGAGGTTGAGTTTCTACTGCAGCATGCACGAAAGATGTTAGCTCTTGAGCGTTAGCCGCTGTTATGGGAGGCTCAAGTGGCAACCAATTGTTCAAGAGGGTGAGGAGATAGGGGCTGAAATAGGCGGCTCTTAATATCCGAATAATTACACATGTTCACCACGTAAAGAAGGTTTTAGGAGGTTGAAATGAGAGCACCAAATTCCCATCTATGGGAGACAACAGTTATCCTATTTATGATAGATTAGAGCAATTCTAGTTGTGCAGGTAAGGAGAACGGTTAAAAGTAACATGACACCAGAAGAGAGTAGATTACCGTGGAAAGCCGACGAATGGTATCTAAATTTAGATCTCGCTTATGTAGTCCGCGCACCGGGTGCACACGGTTGTGTGCACACTCATACAGAGAGAGGAGTAGAGGTATGGTCAGCTGCCACAATAGTGTTACAATCCCCCATCCCTATCAATCAACCCTAGACCCCCCCACATCCACTCAATCAATATTTGTTTTTAGGCACAATCATTTTGATAAGGTTGCTTAAGGCATCTTTATTGCACGGTTTTTCATTAATAACATACAAACAAATTCACAAAAAAGACGATCTCTCTCTCTCTCTTCTTTGTGTTTTCTGTCTGTCTGGGGGTTTTGTCTGTCTCTCTGTCTGTCTGTCTCTCTCACAGAACACACACATAGCAGACAAAAAGGTAAATCACACATTCAAACACATAAACTTCGTTCAAAGGGTGTTGCAATAATCAACTGCCTGATCAGGCGCTACAGATAGACAAACTCACATAGTAATAAGTAAATAAATAAAGAATAAGGAATTGTAAAAAGAAAAAGAAGAACTTCCAATTGCAACAGTAAAAATCGGAGTAATTTTCGTAGTTTGAAAGCTAAATTTGAAAATGTTCTCCAATTTTGAGCAGCACAGACACTACAAAATTAAGAAAAAATGAAAGAAAAGCCCGGTGGAAAGACAGCAGACGTGAGGTCAGCGAACAGTTCATCCTTGGGGGGAAAAATACATTGGCAAGAGGTGGTTTGAGGAAATGCAAACTGGTATGAGGGGGCAAAGTGGGGGGAAGTGGACAATCCACTGACACAGGAAGTCACCAACACCTGGGTGTGAGGTTTGAGGGTGTCTTCACTGGTAAGAGTCTTTTCTCCTCTCCACTATACCTTCACTGGTGGCCTGGGGGCGAGCCGTCAGAGACACAGTAAACAGACCCATCTTAAACGTGATGCAAGTAAGAAGAAGCCAGGTAATATGGAGTTGGTCCGGGTGAAAAATGCACTAGACGGCAAAAAGAGAAAGTGACACACACACAACACACACACTACACACACATCACACACCCAACACACACACACACACACAACACTACACACACACATACACACGCGCACGCACACACACACACACACGTGCACAGGCACACACACACACACACACACACACACACACACAGCACACACACACATGTTGCACACACACACACACACACACACCTCACACACACTCACACACACACCACACACACACACTTCCACATGACGGAATGACAAGAAATTTGATGGCCTTGTGTCTCAGCTGAATGTTCACGGTTTAAATAGGCCAGACAAAGGCTTGCCGGGCCTTACCAACACAAAATGGCCGATGAGGATGGAATGATCATGTATTAATAGGTAAGGCCTTGCCATAACTCCTCTGGTCCACCGCCGTAATACAGAAACCTGTTTCTTCTGGGAACAAGGCTGTTTTTCAACCTAGAGATTAAAGAGGAAAAAGAGCAACATATCATAACTAATAGAGACAAAAGCGAGAATACCGACACTTGCAAAGCATGATACAACTTATAAAGACATTTCTAGCACGTGCCCTAATTCCCATTTGTTAGTGCATGTTAAATCTGTGGTGAAATGGATGGTCTAAGATGTTGTGATGGGTACGTATACTACCATGGTCAAAGAGGTATTGAGGGTACTATAGCCATGTCTAAGATGTATTGATGTACTATACCTTGGTCAAAGATGTATTGAGGAACTATACCATGTCAAAGACGTATGAGGGACTATACCATGGTCAAAATGATTGATGTATATACCATGGTCAAAGATGTATTGAGTACTATACCATGGTCTAAAGATGTATTGATGGTACTATAACCATGGTCTAAGATGTATTGATGGTACTTAGCCATGGCAAAGATGTATTGATGGACTATCTATGGTCAAAGATGGATGGATGAACTATACCATGGTCCAAAGATGTATTGATGGTAACTATACATGGTCCAAAAGATGTATTGATGACGATACCATGGTCAAAGATGTATTGATGTACGATACCAGGGTCAAAGAGTATGGATAGGGTACTATACCATGGTCAAAGTTGTATGATGGTACTATACCATGGTCGAGATTGTATTGGATGGTACTATACCATGGTTTCAGTCTCTCTTCACTACTTTATTCTTTGGATTCTCACAACAACAACTAGATATATCCCAAACCTGATTATGTGAAGCACCATGCCGCCACTGGCTCATACATGTAACACCATGCCAGCCAACTGGGCTCATACTATGTGAACACCATGCCTGCGCACAGGCTCATACTAATGTGAACACCCTGCCTGCCACGGGCTCATACTATGTGAACACCATGCCTGCCACTGGCTCATACTATGTGAACACCCCCATAAAAATAAAAGAAAAAAAAATTGCCTGCCACGGGCTCATACTTTTTTGGTGGAAGGAAGTATCAGGTCGCAGCTACATATTATCTTGCCGAGTTCTTGTTCACCTGGCATAACTCACAAATGTACCCTGGCAGCTCTCTGTGGGATTCAGTCCCCTTGGGAAATGGGGTCTGGCTAGTGTCGGACACCCATGAGCTTTCAGAGAAAAAAAACCACCCATTACAGAGCTGAGGTACGTGTTGGTAATCCATGTGCCATTGTATGAAAAAACCTCTATTGCCTTGAGTGATAGTAATAAATATTAATGAGATCACTGCTTTTATAAAGCGCCTGCATGGCTCTAGGCCTCTGATAATCCACACTTGTGAGCAACGGGCTGCCTACCGGGGTAGTGCCGGCGCTTCATTCTGTCGTGTCCAATGTCATCCAGCAAGTATTGTTCACGCTTTTTCTAAGTCCTTCCTTCCTTCAATTTCTCATGCAGGGTGCATGTAGTGTAACGTATCAGCCATACCATGGCCAAACTGGCCTGCTATTCCAAAAGTTGGTGATGGATTTTACGTGTGTTACAAGATGTATACAGGAGTTCACACACGGAACCTCAGTTTACGATCTCATTCAAAGGACTAGTTGGAAGAGTCAGAACCCAACGTTAACAGCCGAAATCCCCCTGTACCAAAACGGCCTGGCAGAGATGGGGTGTAACCCGTGTCGTCTGGGTTTTAAAGTTCTTTAGGTCCAGCGAACGTGAACCCTTAACAACCTCCCCTTGCTTGGGTTACAATATTTGGGGGAGGGGCGTGCTTGTTAAAGTATCTTTGTTTTTCTATCTACTCAACACAACTTCCGGGGACGGCCCATATACAGACTGGAGGCCACAAATAGTAGACCAAAACAAAAATGTTTATGTGAATAATTTAGGACTATCTAAGCAAAAAAAAATATAAAGGGAAACAAAAATAAGAAACAAAACTCTTCCAGTTCAGCCCAAAATGATTTTCCTTCAACAGTAATGGCCGAGCCAATACACAACCACCAGGAAAAATTAAACAGCTGGATCCGGGGACATGTTAGAAAGTTTTTACAAAATTTAGAGTTCAAAGTGTAAAAGGGTGTTTTTAGAAACTTAATCTTTGAATGAGTGTTAAGAGCCTTAGGAGTAAATTAGAAACATCCGGACTGTCAACCAAAACAAAACCAAGGGTCTCAAGGCCTAAGAGAAAAAATCGCTGAAAAAAACACACAAACAGATGATTTTTCTGTCGTCTCTCTCCCAATTAAGTTCTTCCATTAAATCAATGGCGTACACCATGATAGCTGAAAAGACAACCAGGCTGAAAAGAAAATAGTTAAAACTACAAACATAACTTCTTAACCACAGTAAAAGTAGCAACGTGCCAAAATCAACAACATATTTTTGACAAGTAACCTGAAAACAATGTGAATAAAATATGCCAATAAACTGACTGGTATCCCTACTTAAAAGCACAGAGGACAGGGAAATCAGTTTATGGGCAATTTAGTTTCACATTGTTTTCAGGTTACTGTATCATGTGTTGTTGAGTTTGCAAGTGGACTTTTACTGTGTTTAGATGTATGGGTTGTAGTTTTAACTTTTCTTTTCACCCATGGTTGTCTTTTCAGTATCATGTGTAGCCATTGAATTTAAATGGAAGAAATAATGTGGAGAGTCCGACAGAAAAATCACTATGTGTGTGGTGGTTTGTTCAGACGATTTGTTCTTTTGGCCTTGAGACCCTGTGGTTTTTTTTTGGTGGTCAGTACGGGTTTCTATTTAACTCCTACAGGCTCTTAACACTCATAAAGATTTAAGATTTCTAAAATCACTTTAACCTTGAAACTCTAAATTTTGTAAAATTCTAATATTGTCCCCGGACTCAGCTGTTTAATTTTTCCCTGTGGTTGTTAATGGATAGGCCATACTGTTTGAAAGGAAAGATGTTGGGGCTAACGGGGAGGAGTTTTTGTTTGCTGGTGTTGGTTCCCTTTATTTTTTTTTGCTTATAGGCCTTATTATGCAAAGACACCTTTTTGTTTTGGGCTCACCATTTGTGGACTCCAGTCTGTATATGAGTTGTGTTTGAGAGTGAGAAACAAAGATACTAACAACACGCACCTCACCCAAAATTTGTAACCCAGAAAGGGAGTGTTGTTAAGGGTTCAAGGTTCGCTGGGACCCAAGAACTTTAAAACCCAGAAGGACACGGGTTAACATAAGTGGCGCCCAATGTGGGCCAGTGTTTGTTAAGAAAATTTTTTTGTTAATACATAGAAAATATATCAATAAAAAATAGCATAAATTTGAGAAATATTCTAGGGATAAAGATAAGGTGTTTATTAGCCGATTTGGAGTTGAGAGCCAGTACAGATTACGTGGCAGAACCAGGGCTAATCGCCCATATAACCATGCTGCCAATGGAGAAGGAGGCCGCAGAAGTTGCAGAGAGCTCAGGCGGTCGGGGGTCCATCTGCAGACCAGAACCACGCCAGTGTTGGGTCGACACCAAACCCATACGCGGGTATGAGTGTCGAGGACTGCAGCCAGAACCTGCTAGAGAGGACCGCAGCCCCTTCCAGACTCACCCACGAGCAGCAGCGACCCATTGATGTGAGGTGGGGGCCCCACCAGCTCCCACCACGACCTCCGAATTTTCACGTGGGCCAAAGTCCACCGGAATGGATGTGTCTTTCCCCTGAGTGGGAGGAGCAACAGAACAGCGCTTCAAGACATACTATCACCGCGACACGCAGCGAATAAAGGGCAGCCTAAAAGGACCCTGCCCTACCAGGAGGGCAAAAAACTGTCCGGACAGGTGAGGAAGTTCTGGCTAACCCTCATCCGCTGTTTGGGTAGTCCAAGAATGCTGATGACCTGTAACGCCAGGATTTCGCCAGACTCAGATGACAAAGACAGAAAAACCACTGACTTTTTTGAATGAGGCGCTGGGAGCATATACTATGTATCAACAAAGTATACCAAGTTTAGTGATGCGGAGATGAGCACAAAATTTTCAGCGTCTATGTGAAGGCCTCAACCAGACAAATTTGTTCAGCGCTCAGGAGCTCAGACTCAGCATAGGGTCGGCCTTTCCGGGAGAGACGAACCTGCCACGACGCTGAACTGCTACGTAGTTCGCAAGCTGGAGTTAGAGATGAAGAATCCCCGCAGCAGCGTAGCAATCTGCATATGCAGAGGCGCGGGAGGACAGAGACCTGGAACTTGCTGGCACAGAAGGTCGCAGATGAAGTTAACTTGCAGCGGTGGATTGGGTGGGTCAGCTGGGGTGGCAGTCACGTCCCACACAGAAAAAAGGGCCAAAGGTACACTGCTTTAGTGTGGTGGTGGGTAGGGCATCACTTTGCGAAGGACTGTCCAAACCCACCAAATCGGGCGCGCGTCCGCCCCGAACAAGGAGGCGAGGCATCAGATGCAGCAGTCCAGCCGAAGGGCAGGCGTAAACCCAATGGTCTCAGCAAGGGACAGCCAGTAGACCCACCATCAGCTCGTCCCCCCAGTGCTTTGATGGCCTACATCCAGTGCAAGTAGAGACAGCAGTGAACTGTGCAGACCAGGGACTCTTGAACGCTGAAGCCAGTGAAGCTCAGAGTAATTTCCAGCTGACAATCCTCCAGCACAGGAATGAACGGCAGGGGGGGCCTCCATCACAGGTAGTAGGACATTCGACTGCTGAACTCCAGGTCCTCCATAGAACAGCAGATACACTGCCCAAGCACCGAGTGTAAAGGTCTGCCGAGGAGCTTGGACACGGGTAAAACAAAAAGTGTCATGTGATAGGGGAAAACAGGACTGTCCCCATTCTGTTGTCCATTGACTCTGATTAATAAAGTTAGCTGATTAGAATTTGCTATCTCAGGCTGATCAGTGGCAATGACAGCAGAAAGGCCACTGTTGAAGCACTGGTAGTCCCAGGTTGTGAGTCACCAGTACTGTTATGGAAACAGACTTGTTGTCTTGTATACAGTGGTTCAGAGTGACCGTGAGAGCAAAAGATTCTACGTAGGGAATTGTCTAGTTTTCCTTTACAATAACAGGACACTGGCCTGAATATTGTTGGGGGCGGGGGGGGTCAAAAAGGGGCCTTATTAGTGTTTATTGAAGTACCCCATGTCTTGCCTAAGATTTGTTGCAGGTACGGATGAGACAGTCACCACCTGTGCGTGAGTGTGCCCCATAACAAGTTTCAGCACACGCATACCTGTGATAGTGGGAACCAACACTTTCAGGCTACTGCAGAGCGTTGTGAAAAGGCAGGAGTATGCATTTCTTCACTACCTTACCATCCGTTGTGAGGCAGCATTTGTGTATAGAACTGCTGCTGGAGGAATGCTACTGGTCTTTTGGGTACACTGAATGAAGGGAATCCAAAGTACATATTCTAGCCGGGGAATTGCTGAAGTCCACAGGGCATACATGGAACATGCCTTCCACACAACACAGTCCGCATTCAGGAACAACACAGACCACTTTACACCCACAGGTTTAACAAATAGATCTGGTAAACAACAGACAAACAAGTTGGGTCAGTGAGGTTGATGTCCAGAATACATCTGCACAGACAGTAGGTTGAAAAGGAATCAGGTAATTGGGGAGGGGTACACCATTACTGCTGAGTATGCCAGTGATCAAAGTGTTTATCATCTCTAAATCGATGTGGTTGGGGGGGTAGGGGGAGGGTAAGGATTCTTCTGGGATTGTCATGCACATGTCAACTTTCAGGCATCAACTTCAACCCATCAGACCTAGGACAGATCCTACACCTGAGTAGAATCCCATGACATTTAGGTTTGGGTACAGACACAACCATCGGTGGCAGGAAACTTTCAAAAGCGGCTCCAGGGTATAGGTATGTATTCATGTCGCAGACTAAGACATAGGGGGGACCCGTTGCTGTCAAAACATACATTGAACTGAACGCAGGGACTTGAACCGAAGCGCCACGGCCTATCCACCCAGGAGATTTTGATGACAAAACAGCACATCAGGAGGTGCGAGATGCTGAAATCAGTGGCTCCTTCTGCCTCACAGTATGCCAGTCCCATTGTCCGTGTAAGAAAAAATCTGGACCCTTAGGATGTGCGTAGACAATCGGAAAATTAACAACCACATGTAAAGATTAGGGTCTTACGCCATCCCGAAAATTGAAGATCTTGTCTCACCGCTGACGGGCCAAATATTTCACATCGGTATATCTGAGCAAGGCCTACTATCGCAGGGTCCTCTAACAGAAAGAGCCCAACAAGTTTCAGCTTTACAACACCTTTGGTCTCTTTCATTGGCTCCGGATGCCCAGGGGTCGGAAAAACAGTCCACATGGTTGACATGCCCGAATGGAGAAAGTCGTCTGTGACATGAATCTGGCCGACTCATTGTCTTTTTGGATATGTGTGGAGTCATGAAGATCCCTGGAAGATCTGGTGAGCAACCATCCAGGCTCTGGAAAGCTGGTGCGGAAAGTTCAGCTAAAGCTGGATCCAGAAAATGCATGTTTCGGAACAACCGAAATTAAGCATTTAGGTTTTTTTGTCATTTCTGGAGAGGGTGGTGCGCCCAGGACCCTGAGAGCGACAACAGAAGCATTGACAACGGGCCAGTCCCTCGTAACGGTAAAGGACATAATGAGTTTATAGGGATTTTGAGGATTTTAAATCGGCGGTTCAATCCCACAATTTGCCACCATGGTCAAACCACTGAAGATTTGACGCGGGGCTACAGTCCAAACCGACTGCCAAGAAGAATGGAAAGAAAGCTAGACCCCTATACTCTGGCTTCTGACATATCACCTGGGGGGTGGGTAAATTCATCAAATGCCTTGAGTCAGGCATACAAGCCGGACTACCGAGCCCAGTCTTAGCATAGCGGAGAAAACTCAACCAGTCACCCTAACACGGATGCCAGTGGAACAGGAGGAGTGGCTGTTCAGATCAAAAGCAGGAAGGGAAGCTCCGCGTCATTCAGAAGCAAGCCGTGTTGAATAATACTCGAGCAGAACTACCCGGCGCACAAACGGGAGTTCTAGCTTTGAAGTGGGCAAATGAGTGAAACGTTTAGGGATTAGATGTTAGGGTCAACGGTCACTGTAGGTTACTGATATAATCCTTTAATGTATATTTTGAAAAATGCGCAGCTGGATGCCACAAGTCTCGTTGGTTGGCTTCATTCTCCCTCTGTTGTTTTGATTTTGATCTGAGGTATAAAAAGGGGCTTACACACTGATGCGGATGGACTGTCAGACGCCCTCAGGCACCCCCGGAAAGGGAAGATAGCGGGGGGTGGGGGGGCCCAACGAATTTTGGAACAGACAAAAGTTGTTTCAGGATAAGGCCAAAAATTTGAAGAAAAATGAGAACTATATCACGGATATAGAAGTTATGTGCGCCTTCTCATAGGCAAGAGGAGGTCTAGGTCTACAACCATCATCAGCAACCGAAGGCATCTTGAATGATGAAGATGAGGGAGATGCCTGCCATTGAGCAAGTGCTGAAAGAATACGGCACGAATTTCAGGATGATGTGTTGGAATCCCCCCAGGATGTTACAAAAGAGCAATTTCTAAACGCAAGTGAGACAGCGACAGTTGGCTGAAACAGACACTGAGTGTAGTAATCAGAACCATAGAAGAAGGAAACAGGTAGACAGTATCAGATGAACCCAGTCCTCAGAATTGATAGTATTTGTTAGGAACAAGCCAGACTAGATATGATTGATAGTTTTGTACAGGAAGTCCTGTAGATCATTGGCGCCATAAGGACCAGTTGTTGACCACCATCGCACCGCAAAGAGCCATAAGGGAGTAATGAAGATCTGTTCCACACACACGCCATGATGCCCTGCGGCAGGCAGGAACTATTTTCTGGCCATGTCAATGGCTAGGGATCAGGAAAGGAAAATAAAACGTTGTGGAACGGTTGTATCAGGAAGGGTAGCGCATGCACAAAGAGCGCCATGCAGTCCATAGAGACTAGCTATCCATGGAACTGTGTGTCAGTGGATTTTGTGACTATAGAGGGCCGGGGACAGAACAAGAGATTTTGGTGGTAATTGGACCCTTTTACAAAATTCGCCAAGCAATCTGACAAAGAACCAAACTGCAAAAGATGTTGCCCGAGCACTCTGGAACAATTCATCCTTGTGTATGGATTTCCTGCACGAATACTGACAGATCAAGGAAGAGATTTTGATCCAAATCCTGAAGGAACAATTTGTGAACTGGCAGGGATAGGAATAATGCGCTCAATCCCCATACCATCCGTCTGAAATCCGTAGAGCGCTGGAACAGAACCTTGATTGGAATGTTAAGAAGCTCGGTGGATGTTTCAGAAGCAGGACTGGTAGAAATTACTTGCGACATGTGGTGCAGCAACAATCTCGTATTACATGAAAAGTACAGGTTCAGCCCGTACCATCGAATTTTTGGAACGCCAACCCAGATTGCCTGGGATTTAGCCTTCGGGATAGATCTGAAAGAAAAATCGTAATGCAGTACAACGCAGTACATCAAATCATTAAAAGAAAGTAGCTGGCACTTATGATCTAGCAAAAGCGCTATGGAACATTCTGCTCACAAGAACATAGGACGCTATGATGCAAGAGCACTTGCCGCCGAACAGAACCAGGAGACCAGATGGTTAGTGAAAAGATTAGGGGGGCAAAAAATTCCACTCAAAGGTTGACGACCGTGGGAGCCTGATGGTATACAGTGGGTGTCCAAATGATATGGCCTACCTGTAGATTCTGTTCAAAAGGAGAAGGCGAGTGTTTTGTTTTGCGCACCTTGCATCGTAACTTACTGTTACCGGTAGGATTTCTGGAAGTGAAAAGAACCGCTGACTAGAGAAAATTGTAAGTTCTCCGTTAGGAGAAAAGGAATAGGGACACTCCAAATCAGGGTCACTGGTTTTTGATGATTTGAGCAAGAGCCAGGAGAAATTCCCTTCTATAGAAATAGTTGTGACCACTGGCCCAAGGGCATTGAGGCCAGCAGCTCCGAGCTTTGTTCCACATCAGAAACCGAAGGGAGCAGAGTTGCTGACGAACAAGGAGCCGACAGCTGAGGATAGTGCGCAGATGGGTGATGATCCTGGCAGAGATGAAGACAACCCTCGAGTAGGGGAGTTAATGAGTCGTCAGGGGATGTGCCAGAGGCCCAAAGAGAAAAGCCTCCACAGGAGCCAGATATCTTGGATGTTAACATCCAAGAAAAACAAGATGTGCAGGGAAGACCAAAACATGTCGAGACTATGGCGAGGATGAAGGGGAATCTGACACAAGAGATGTAGAGAGGAAGAAAAGGCAAAACCCCTGCCACGGCGTTCCTCGAGAACGAGGAAGCCAGTGGGAAAAACTAAATTTGGGGCATCAGGTCACAAATAAAACACCCAAAGAGGATCATGAGCTGGAAAAGGTCAAGGATCACACGTCAAAGGGCTACAGGAGCAAGGGGATACCTTCCACTTGAAATCCAGTATAAACTTTATTTGGTGGGGGGGACTTGTGGAAAGTTGTAAAAGCTCTGTAGACTGCTGACGGTGCGGGGGGGGGGTAAGAGTCAGGGGTGGGTGTGTGGTGTTGTGTGTGTCTAGTAGAGGTGGCTACCCATAGAACAGGACAGTCTTTGGAACCACTTTTAGGCTGCCTCGCTTGGGATGAAGATGAGAGATTGCAAATGCATTACATAATTCTTTGTAGAAAAGGGAAGAACTGTTCAAGGGCCAGGTCTGAAAAAATAATATTGGTTTTTCTTCGATTGGTTGCTATATGTTTACTCCATTTTTCTTGATTACAAAAGATTTTGCGTTACGTAAATTGAAAATTTCAAATAGTTCAATCTATTTTTTAAAGCTTCATAAAGGGGTTTTTTTTTTTATGAGATAACTTTCTTGCTGGGGGATGTGTAAACCCCCACATATAATAAGGAATTTCGTGGTAGATGTACAGCCAGTTGTGTCTGCACAACATTGTGCAAACAACTACTAAAGAGTCGAGAATTTGCACGGAATCTGGATGTAATTTGGTGGAAATTTTTACTAAGCGGAAGTAGTGTCCCGCAGAAATAAACACACAAACCCAACAGAAATAAATTGTAGTAGGGATTGTCTATTATTGTAACACCAGAAGATCTTTACTAGTTGTATAAATTAAGATCTCTCCATTTAAATAGAAAGGAAGGTTTTTAAAATAATTTACAATAGAACAAAGAAATGATAGGTCCTGGGGAGGTGCCCTTGTGACTTCCTGTTTGAGTGACCTGTGGGGGCCCTGCCGGTTAAAAAGTAAGCACCACGTGCTAGCAAATCCTTTACTTAGAGACAAGGGACCCCAGCTGCCACCCAGAGCAAGCTGAGGGGGCTTAAGGCTGATCTCTGCCACTACCAAGCAGAGGTGGGTGACTGTCTTAATTTTGAAAAATCGAATTTTTATACTTTTGTTTAAGATTGCAGGCTTTATATGGGTAAGAGAAAAAAGGAACTAAGTAACTAAATGCTTAGCCACAAAGTTTTCCCAAAGAAGGAAATAATTGGGAAAGAAATGAAGATTGGCACCGGGTGGCCACAGGTGTGGCCACAGGGTTCTAGGAGACTGAACAAAGACTGGTAAGGGGCCTTGTGTCTAAAGGTAGCAAGCTTCAGGCAACCTACTTTTCCAGACCGGTGACACGGTAATGAAAGAGTTTATAGTAGAAATGTGAATGTTTTGGAAAGGATTCTGGTGTATGTTTCGTGATTTATGGTTATGTAGAATGTGAGATTTTTTATCATGTAGTGTATTGGTAAATCTTTGCTGATTTGTCGTGGTAGATTACATTTGAATCCGCAACCCAGGATCCACCAAGATTACGCAGTTGGCACTCTACCAACTGAGCTATTCTGGCCCCCCTTTTTTGGTTGTGTCTATATACACCTGATAGCTTTATGAACGAACTGTACACTGCTTACCAGGTCATGGGTTTTCTGGTAACCCACATGCCATTTTGGGAACTATCCTTTGGTTCCAGTTTGTGATGTCCACGAACAAAAAGAACTTCTTGGGAAGACTACTGTTTGGTAAAGTTGTGAGAGTCAAAAAGAACGGTCTGTGAAGAACCTATCATTTGTTAAAGTTGGGGGTGCCGGCGTCCACACCTTGTGAGAAACCACCATTGCCTTTAGTGCGGTGTTGGTCAAAGACACTTTTGTGAAGACTATCCACAGACCTATGTTGTGGTTATATCATAACCTGTGTGGGTGTGTGTTGTGTGTGTGTGTTGTGGTGGGTGAGGTGTGTGTGTGTGGGTGTGTGTGGTTGAATCATTTAACAATACCTTGTGAATATCTATTTCAATGCTTTAAACTATAGCTATCCTGTAAACTCATTCGAAAGTTGCCTTAAGTTGTAGTTGTCTTACAACATACCTTTACTGAAGAACTGCATTCTCTGTTCTGGGTGTCCAGTAATCCAGAATCACAACAACACCAACAAGAAAGAAACCTGCCTTCAGCAGAAGTGACTGGAGGGTTGGTGGGTGGGGGGTGGGGTGGGGGGGGTGGGGGCTGGTCCATGCAAACCGCTCACACCTTATACAGTACCAGTAACCTGGAGGTTTGCACAAGAACTATACCTTAAGGCCTGGCAGTGCCAATCACACACAGCTTTTTTTCCAGAAGGGAGGGAGACCTAACTGACACACAGCCTGACTGTGTTTCATTCACATAGACAAGCAACTGTTAGTCAACAAAAAATTACAGCGGCTTCTTAACAAAGATATACATTGGTTTGAAGTAGCATGGAAAGGAGGTGGGTAATGAGGTTTGAATGTGGGCAATTTCACATAGCCAATGGGGCCACAAAGAATTAATAGGGCACATTCATACAGGCATTTGAATTTTATCAGTGATAGACACATTGACAACAGTGCAGATGATATATTTAGTAATAGGCACACTTCACAACAGTGCTGATGATTTAGCAGTGAGTGAAGTGAAGGTGACCCAACCTGAAAAGAAGCATAATCAGACACAGTTTCAAGATGGCACAAAACACAGAAACTACTTGCAAATTTAACACACACAGATTGCTGGCAAAAGATAGGAACGGTATGTAAATACATACACGGATTAGGAAATATATCACAAAAACCAACATGTTACCATGCAGACAGTAACAAACAGGGACTGCCAATGCTGTGGCTGAACAGGAAGGTTGCTCCAAACAAAGCATGTAAATGTAAAGCAACAAAGAACAATATTTCACAGTGTCATTGGTAACATGTTTTTGGAGAGCACATTTTCACAGTGAAGAGTGGGACTGGAAGGCAGAAAATTGGGCACTG
Source organism: Conus ventricosus (assembly GCA_018398815.1). Classification (NCBI taxonomy): domain Eukaryota; kingdom Metazoa; phylum Mollusca; class Gastropoda; order Neogastropoda; family Conidae; genus Conus; species Conus ventricosus. The sequence goes on from JAFLJL010018255.1 coordinate 103,863, forward strand.
TTGTGGGCAGACATGAATAGTTTTGGGTTCAAATGCTATCACTGTAGTACATGCCAACACTGGGATTATCATGGCTAACACTGGATTATGCATGCTAACACTGGATTATCTCTAGTAAATGCCTGTTGTGAAACCACAGTGTTTTTAAATATAAATTGTAAGAAAAAAAAACTAACTTTTTTTTTCATCAGGTACCTAGTTGGATGCTGTAGTTGTTTATTGTTCTGGAATTTGGAGGCGCAAGTGGTACTTTTAGAGGACTGGTGATGCTGAGCATTTCCCTTTTTTCAGTTTCTCTTTCTCTGTCTCATTCTCTCTCTCTGTGTGTCTGCACTCTCTCTTCTCTAGCAAAGGCACTGATTTTTTTTCGGTGTCCTCAGTGTTTTTTTCTGTGAGTGTGGGCGTTGTGGTGGTGTACTGGTGTGTGTTTGTGTAAGTAGGTTGTGTGCATGCGTGCGTGCATGCATGGCGTGTGTGTGTGTGTGTTCTATGTTCATAATCTCTAACTGGATATATCAGAGATAAAAGTATTGGAAATCAAAACAAAAGTAACAAGTAAAAGAAAAATTACAACAAGTTTTTTTTCTATTTTTTTTTAGAAACCATAAAGAGACTGGTGTGATGAAGGCAGGACAACCAGTCCTAGAGGTAATAAAGACAGCAGAAACAAAAATAGTAAGAACAAATCGGTGCTTTTCTATTTCTCACAGCGGTACTCAAACAAGTAAGGCACAGCCCTTGATGGGTCTTGTTAAAAGAAAATTGAGAGTTGAGAAGAAAAGAAATGCAGTGCGAAGGCATGTATTACAGCATGAAATCGAGAGATCCAAACAGAGAAAACCAACAAGTAAAACTGGTCCTCCACACTAGTCGGCGGGGGAGGGGGGGGTTTGGTGCCCGACCTCAGATATTCAAACTCCAGTCACTGTCTACACTTTTCAGCCTGTTGACTGGAAACTTTGTAGAATGCTGTTTGGAGCGCAACCATCTTGTCATTTTTTGGTGGTGGGGTGGGGTGGGGGAGGGGGGGGGGGGGGGGGGGGTCAGGATTCCTTGGCAGGAGACAGTCGTACATTAAATAAGGGCAGCAGCTAGTGGGCTAAGCCTTTCAATATCCTTCTTCAAGTCTGAGAAGGTATGTTTTGCTCGGCCTCCAAATCCTGATGGAATTCCCAGTTTCTTAATGTTTTTTTTTTGAGCTTCTGGAAGATGAAGACAAGCCAGGGGCCAAAGGTGGCCGACCACTGTGGTTTGGCAATAGCTATGCAGGTGGCCTATGCTTATTGCAGGATTTGAACAACATCCTGACCCATTTCTCCCCAGCATTTCTATATGTATACCACAGACAGTCACGCCAGATCCGCTTTATGGTATACCACAGCAGTCATGTCAGACTCTTGGATATGCATAACCAGACAGTCATGTCAGACGCTGTATGGTATACCAGACAGTCGTGGCAGACTCTTTATGTATAACAGACAGTCTTGTCAGACCTTTAGGGGAGACCACAGGCTGTCATGACAGACTCTTTATGGTATAACCAGACAGTCCATGGCAGACCGGTTAGTTGACCACAGGCAGTCATGTCAACGCCGTTAATGGTATACCAGACAGTCATGTCAGACTACTCACCCAAGGGTAACCACAGGCTGTCATGCCAGACTCTTGATGGTATACCACGACAGTCATGTCAGACTCTTTATGGTATACCGACAGACTTCCATGTCCAGACTCTTTATGTATACCACAGACAGTCATGTCAGACTCTTTAATTGGTATACCACAGGCAGTCATGCAGACTCTTTATGTATACCCAGCAGTCATCCAGACGCTTTAGGTAACCAGACAGTCATGTCAGACTCTTTAGGTATAAACCAGACAGTCATGTCCAGACAGCTTTGATGAGACCAGACAGTCTTGGTCAGACTCTGTAATGGTATTCCAGACAGTCAGTCAGACTCTTATGGTATACCAGACAGTCCATGTCAGACCTCTTTATGGGTACCAGACATCATGCCAGACTCGAGGTGTTGTTGTTTAGGGTAGTACCAGACAGTCTGTCAGACATCGTTTGATGTATACCACAGACAGTTCATGCCAGACTCTTTATGGTATACCGACCGTCATGTCAGACTCTCTTGTTTGGTATACCAGACAGTCATGCCAGAACTCTTTATGGTAACCAGACAGTCATTCCAGACTTCCAGGACAGTTCTCAGTCAACAAATATGTGTCAGAAGGTGCTAGTAAATGGGTGGTATTGTTTCTGAGTACTCTGAAGATAATCCCAACCAGTACTCCTGAGTTTTTGAAACTCAGTACTCCACTCTGAGTTTTTTTGCAATCCAACCTGTTCATGATTTTAACTGCAAGTTTCTCCATTTCAAAGCACTGCAGGTGTACGGCAAAAAGCAGCTGCAAGGGTTATGGCAAAAAGGGCAGCTGCAGGTTTACGGCTAAAACGGAACCTGCAGGTTTAACGGCTAAAAAGTATCTGCTGGTTGATCGCGTAAACAATTTATGCAACAGGCGCTCAAACAAAACAAACACATATTTGTGGACGGCATAATTAGAAAACGCGTTAAAAAGGGTAACAGATTGCCATGGTGTTCAACTAATCATAACAAGAGAATTCCAAAATGGTGCACTGAAAAAATGTGTTCACACGGACAAATACTGGGAACAAGCATGTGTGGAATCTGGAACATTTTTTGGTCTTCCATGTGTTCAAACAAAGCTTCATACATCAAATAGTGTGCGCGCTTGCACCAGGAAAGGTTTTATATTCAAGGTTTGTTTCTACTCACTTAGCAGAACATATACCAAACTTGTGGCATAAAAAATACTTTGTGAATATCTATTCAATGCTTTAACTATAGCTATCCTGTAACTCATACTAAAGTTGCCTTAAGTTGTAGTTGTCTTACAACATACCTTTTATGAAGAACTGCATTCTCTGTTCTGGGTGTCCAGTAATCCATAATCACAACAACAACAACAAAGAAAGAAACCTGCCTTCAGCAGAAGGTGACTGGAGGGGTGGGTGGGTGGGGGGGGTGGGTGGGGGGGTGGGGGCTGGTCCATGCAATAACCTACACCTTTATACAGTATCCAGTAACCTGGATTTTTTGCACGAAGAACTATACCTTAAGTCCTGGCAGTCCAATCACACACAGCTTTTTTTCCAAAAGGGGATGGAGCCTAACATACACATCCTGGACTGTTTTCATTCACACAGACAAGCAACTTTTAGTCAACAAAAATTACAGCGGCTCTTTGACAAAGATATACAATTTTTTGAAGTAGCATGAAAATGGAGTGGGTAATGAGGTTTGAATGTGGGCAATTTCACATAGCCAATGTGCCACAAAGAATTAATAGGCACATTCATACAGTGCATATGATTTATCAGTGATAGACACATTGACAACAGTGCATATGATATATTAGTAATAGGCACATTCACAACAGTGCAGATGATTTATCAGTGAGTGAAGTGAAGGTTACCCAAACTGGAAAGAAGCATAATCAGACACATTTTCAAGATGGCACAAAACACAGGAAGACAAACTTGCAAATTTAACACACAAATAATGCTTTCAAAAGATAGGAACTGTATGTAAATACATACACGGATTATGAAATATATCACAAAAACCAAGCATGTTACCATGCAGACAGTAACAAAACAGTGGACTGCCAATGCTGTTGGGCTGAACAGGAAGGTTTCTCCAAACAAAGCATGTAAATGTAAAGCCAAAAAGAACAATATTTCACATTGTCATTGGTAACATGTTTTGGGAGAGCACATTTTCACAGTGAGATTGGGACTGGAAGGCAGAAAATGGGCACTGTTTTGGCAGACATGAATAGTTTTGGTTCAAATGCTAACACTGGATTATCATGCCAACATGGATTATCATGCTAACACTGGATTATCATGCTAACACTGGATTATCTCTAGTAAGCCTGTTGTGAAACCACAGTGTTTTTTAAAATATAGATTGTAAGAAAAAAAAACAACTTTTTTTTTCATCAGGTACCTAGTTGGATGCTGTAGTTGATTTATTGTTCTGGTATTTGGAGGCGCAAGTTTACTTTTAGAGGACTGGGTGATGCTGATCAATTTTCCCTTTTTTCAGTTTCTCTTTCTCTGTCTCATTCTCTCTCTCTGTGTGTCTCACTCTCTCTCTCTATCAAAAGGCACTGATTTTTTTTCTGTGTCTCAGTGGTTTTTTTCTGTGAGTGTGTGCGTGTGTGTGTGTGTATGTGTGTGTGTGTGTGTGTGTATGTGTGTGCATGCGTGCGTGCATGCATGCGTGTGTGTGTGTGTGTTCTATTTTTCATAATCTCTAACTTGGATATATCAGAGAAAAAAGTAGTGGAAAGTCAAACCAAAGTACAAGATGAAAAGAAAAATTACAACAAGTTTTTTTTCTATTTTTTTTTTAGAAACCATATAGAAGACTGGTGTGATGAAGGCAGGACAAACCAGTCTATAGGTAATAAAGACAGCCAGAAACAAAAATAGTCAGAACAAATCTGCTTTTCTACACAGCTGTACTCAAACTAAGTAAGGCACAGCCATTGATTGGGTCATTGTTCAAAGAAAATGAGAGTAGAGAAGAAAAGAAATGCAGTGCGAAGGGCATGTATTACAGCATGAAATCTGGAGAGATCCAAACAGAGAAAACCAACAAGTAAAACTGGTCTCCACACAATCTGTCTGTGATTGGTTTGGTGCCCTGACCTCAGATATTCAAACTCAGTCACTGTCTACACATTCAGCTGTTGATGGAAACTTTGTAGGAATGCTGTTTGGAGCGCAAACCATCTCTGTCATTTTTGGGTGGGTGGGTGGGGTGGGGTGGGTGGGAGGGGGGGGGGGGGGGGGGGTCATGATTTCCTTGCAGGAGACAGTCAGTACATTAAATAAGTTCATCATCTATGTTTGCAAGCCTTTCAATATCTTCTTCAAGTCTGAGATTTATGTTGGCTCTGCCTCCAATCCTGATGGAATTCCAGTTTCTTAATTTTTTTTTTTTTGAGCTTCTGGAAGATGAAGAACAAGCCAGGTGCCAGAAGGTGGCAGAACCACTGTGGTTTGGCAAAAGCTATGCAGGTGGCCTATGCTTATTGCAGGATTTGAACAACATCCTGACCCATTTTCTCCCCAGCATTTCTTTATGGTATACCACAGACAGTCACGCCAGACTCTTTATGGTATACCACAGGCAGTCATGTCAGACTCTTTATGGCATACCAGACAGTCATGTCAGACTCTTTATGGTATACCAGACAGTCATGTCAGACTCTTTATGGTATAACAGACAGTCATGTCAGACTCTTTATGGTATACCACAGGCAGTCATGTCAGACTCTTTATGGTATACCAGACAGTCATGTCAGACTCTTTATGGTATACCACAGGCAGTCATGTCAGACTCTTTATGGTATACCAGACAGTCATGTCAGACTCTTTATGGTATACCACAGGCAGTCATGCCAGACTCTTTATGGTATACCACAGACAGTCATGTCGACTCTTTATGGTATACCACAGACAGTCATGTCAGACTCTTTATGGTATACCACAGACAGTCATGTCAGACTCTTTATGGTATACCACAGGCAGTCATGCCAGACTCTTTATGGTATACCAGGCAGTCATGCCAGACTCTTTATGGTATACCAGACAGTCATGTCAGACTCTTTATGGTATACCAGACAGTCATGTCAGACTCTTTATGGTATACCAGACAGTCATGTCAGACTCTTTATGGTATACCAGACAGTCATGTCAGACTCTTTATGGTATACCAGACAGTCATGTCAGACTCTTTATGGTATACCAGACAGTCATGCCAGACTCTTTATGGTATACCAGACAGTCATGTCAGACTCTTTATGGTATACCACAGACAGTCATGCCAGACTCTTTATGGTATACCAGACAGTCATGTCAGACTCTTTATGGTATACCAGACAGTCATGCCAGACTCTTTATGGTATACCAGACAGTCATGCCAGACTGTCCAGGACATTTCTTCAGTCAACAAATATGTGTCAGAAATGTTGCTAGTATTGGTGGTATTTTTCTGAGTACTCTAAAATAAAACTCAGTACTCGCTGAGTTTTTTGAAACTCAGTACTCTCTGAGTTATTTCAAATCCAACCTGTTCATGATTTTAACTGCAAGTTCACCATTCAAAAGCAGCTGCAGGTTTACGGCTAAAAAGCAGCTGCAGGTTTATGGCTAAAAAGCAGCTGCAGGTTTACGGCTAAAACGTAACTGCAGGTTTACGGCTAAAAAGTAACTGCAGGTTTATCGCGTAAACAATTTATGCAACAGTGCTCTCAGAACAAAACCAAACACATATTTGTGGACTGCATAAATTAGAAAACTGCTTAAAAGGTTAACAGATTTCCATTTGTGTTCAACTAATCATATCAAGAATTCAAAATGGTGCACTGAAAAAAAATGTGTTCACACGACAAATACTGGGAACAAGCATGTGTTGAATCTGGAACATTTTTGGTCTTCCATGTGTTCAAACAAACTTCATACATCAAATAGTGTGCGCGCTTCACCAGGAAAGGGTTTTATATTCAAGGTGTTAGTTTCTACTCACTTGAGCAGAACATGACAAACATGTGGCATAAAAAATAGAGAAATACAAACAAACAGAATTTCGTTCAGCAGATTTGGCTTTACCACTGATTCTTGTCTCACAGACAGACAGACACACAGGGGGGGGACAGGTGCTGAGATGCTAAAAAATCATCTGGCCTTCCTTTTATCAGGTAGCTTCATATATACATCAAAGTTGAAAATAAACACTTGCTATGAAATGAAAACAAATCACTGTAAAATGTTTCATTTGGGTCTACAATGGCAGTTCATTTGAAATATTTGAGAGCCTTGAATGTACAAACAATGGGAACTCTCCATTCAATTTGTCCTTGTGAAAACACACCATGTAAACTCTCTCTATTCCATTTGTCCTTGAGAAAAAAAACCCATGAAAACTCTTTTGTCATTCCATTTGTCTTTGTGAAAACAAACAATTGAAACTCTCCTCATTTAATTTGTCCATGTGAAAAAAAAACCCCAAGAAATCTCTCTTCACTCCATTCATCCTGTGAAAATAAACTATGGACATTCTCTTCATTGCATTTGAACCCTGTAAAAATAAACTATGGACATTCTCTTCACTCCTTCATCCCTGTGAAAATAAACTATGGACATTCTCTCATTCATTTGAACTTGTGAAAATAAACTATGGACATTCTCTTCATTTCATTTGAACCTTGTGAAAATAAACCACATACGCTCTTGACATTCTGTTTGTCCGTGTGAAAATAAAATGATGGAAACTCTGATGTATCTCTGGTCATTTTGATGTCACTCTCTGCCAGCTTTTTCCAAAAAAGAAAAAACTGTCCTGCCAAATGAGGATCTTTTTTTTCTTCATTAAAAAAAAAATTGACTGAAAGAACTTTAATGAAAGAATATTTATTAGCCAGACTTCCTTTAATATCCTCACAATCATTTCTGCTGTACTATTTTGTGTGTGGAAGATTTTAAACTGCTTATAACCCTGGCTTCTCCATAAAACTGTATAGATGTTCATACTCCATTGCATGATATGTTTTGCACACTACAAAATATCACCTGATTTCAGATTTCATGGAAACACTGGTCTGCAAGTCAAGTAAAAATTAAAAAAAAGAGAGAACAGAAAAGATGGAGAGACAGGGCAGAGTGCTCAAGGTCTGCCCAGCAGCGCGCTAATTCTCCTCCGGTTGTCATCCACACTTCCAGCACGGTTGTCCTGGGAGTTTTGGAGTTGTCACCCTTGTAACCGACGTTGACCTGAGAGGTGGGGGCACCTTGGCGGTGGTGCCTGGAGCTGTCGTCTGACGCTGTGGAGCTTGCGGCGGACTGAAGACTGTTGATACTCACACTCTTCTTCAGGGGGCCTAGACCATTCTCCGCAGCATGTGGGGAGGTCCCGGGCCGAATTATAACCACCTAAGGGAAAACCAAACACTCATCAAAAAGTTTTGTTGTACTATCTGAAATGTTTTTTCAGTGGTCAATTTTCAAAAAAACCCAGGCGTGGGGGGGGGGGGGGGGGGGGGGGGGGACCAATAGATACCTACATGAAATGTTAAAGTTCTAAATTTCAATTCAATGATCACACAGTTCATCAGATTCATGTTCTTCTGTCTATCAGTGTATTGACCTTAAAAGTTACATTTCGATGACTATTTGATAATGAAATGTTTAGACTGAAACTGAGGTAGGAATTGATTTTGTTTTAAATTAAACATCATGCATCCAGACATTCCAGAATTTTTTGCATATTTTATCTATTTATAAGGAAAACAAAGTCTATGCTTAAGTTCTAAATGGACTTGAGTTTTGGAATAAAGACATTGTCATAAATGAATTATATCAGCACTCTATGACCTAGTGGCCTTATGCAAGCTATAACATGTACAGCAATGTGTATAACATCATTCGTGAGCTTGTGGCCGTACACAGACTACTACAGGCACTGCACTGCCTATAACATCGATGCACGATCTTTTGGCTATAGGCATGTCATAACAGGCACTGCACTGCCTATAACATCGATGCACGATCTTTTGGCTATAGGCATGTCATAACAGGCACTGCACTGCCTATTAACATCGATGCACGATCTTTTTTGGCTATAGGCATGTCATAACAGGCACTGTAGTGTCTACGACATTGTTCTATGACCAACAGCTATAGACATGCTACAACAGGCACTGTAGTAACACTGACATCATTCCATGACCCAATGGCCATAGACATGCTACAACAGGCACTGTAGTAACACTGACATCATTCATACTTGTCACCAAAGGCATGTTACAACAAGCACTACAGTGGCCTTGACAGTGAACAAAAGGTTGGTGTTGTTGCTGTTTGAGTGTCTATCGTGGCATTTCAGTGGAAAATGGCAGAATATCATACTTTTTTGTGTGTGTGCATGCTTGGTGTTTTCCTTATTCCACTGAATGGTGTCACACTTTACCAAATTTTAAGCATAAGTCTGATTTTTATTGTTGCACTGGTGAAATGAATTCACACTTTATTGATCTGGGAATAGAAAAATGCTGCTCTGCCTTTTTCTTACTGGATCATTCCAGAATCTGTGTCTAAAACCCTTATTCTGAATGTCCAGAGTTTTCAGTTTGTGCATTGCACTTGTCTTCACCCATCATGAAATGCCATATCCTGTGTCATCTTTTCAATCCTGACCCAGTTTGACAGAATGGTGAATGTTACAACATACTTTGTCTTGCTTTCTTTCAAAACACTGAATATTCCTTTTTTTCTTTCTTTAAGAGTCATATTGTATAATGGTTTAAACACAGTCTTTAAAATTACTTTTAAGCTGTTCCTGATGCATAATGTACTTTCCATAAACAAGAGACTAGGTACTCAACACTAAAAATGAACAACTTTTTTTGTTAAATGATTATGTATTACAATGTGTATCATCCTGCCGAACTAACAACCTTTCCTTTTTAAATATGCTTCAATTTCCATCTTCAGTCACATTGCTTTGAAACTAATGTGGATTCATTCTGACTGCTACCTTTGTTGTTTTGTATTTCACATCACATCTTTGATTCTCTATGTGTAGTTGTGAGCTTGTTCTTCGTTTTCTTTAGTGTCCTTGCCTGAAGAAGACCAAGAGGTCAAAATGCATTATGTTTTGTCCTGTAGTCTGTTTGTATTGTCTTGCTGAATTGATAACCTTTCCTTTGAAGACTTCTTTTTCACACATTCAGAGATAACCTTACCGTTAGGTTTCTTGAGGGCAAGGAGTTCTCGACGGGCCTCACTGGAGCTTCAGTTAACTCAAACCTCTCCTCACATTCATTGCGGACAGTGTCTTGTAAAAACTGCACTGTCGATGACAACAACACGACATCAACCACACAATAACAGATGATAACAGCTAGGGTTTCAGTAGACTATACTTACCACATTTTATTGACTGAAAAACGTAATTCCAAGGTAGTTAACTGAAAAATATAACTCCAAGGTCCTAGCTGTTTGAACAGAAATCAGAATTTTCAACTCTAAACGTCAAATGCTGTGTGGACTCAAAACCTGGTGGAAAACCAAAGGCACTAGCAGAAAGATGCTGAAGAACTTCATTGAAAAATGCCTGAGGTGGATCCTCTTCATCCCCTGGCCAGATACCGTCCCTAACACTGGGCAGAGGCAGAAAACAGACCAAGGTGCACAAAGGAAAAAAAAGAGATGAAAATTTATAATGCCACCAAACAAAAGACAAAAACATGACGTGTTGCAGCCTCTTTGAACAAAACATGACGTGTTGCAGCCTCTTTGAACAAAACATGACGTGTTGCAGCCTCTTTGAACAAAACATGACGTGTTGCAGCCTTCTTTGAACAAAACATGACGTGTTGCAGCCTCTTTGAACAAAACATGACGTGTTGCAGCCTCTTTGAAACAAACATGACGTGTTGCAGCCTCTTTGAACAAAACATGACGTGTTGCAGCCTCTTTGAACAAAACATGACGTGTTGCAGCCTCTTTGAACAAAACAAAAAAGCAGAAGAGCACACAAAACAAAGTGTGAAGTAATGCAAATTTAATGCACGACACAAAACAGGACAAGAAACTTTCGGCAATATGCCTTCCTCAGCGACAAAAAACCAGACATAAACATGCACAATACTCCCTTGTGAAGCCAAAGTGGTGAATGAAGTAGACAGAGGGACAGTGGAAGAGAGGGTGAGTAGAGTTCGTGGAATAGGGCATGAGGAAAGGGTAGAGTAAAGTGATGGGGAGGAAAAGGAGAGAGAGAGAGAGAGGGTAGCGAGGGGGGGGGAGACAGAGAGAGAATGGAAGTAGAGGAAGAGTGGAAAAAGAGAGAGAGAAGAGGAGGGGAAGGAGAGAGTGGATGGGGAGGGTGTGATGGTATGTAGTGGGTGCATTGCATATGAATGAAATGAACAAGAGAAAACACAATAAATAAGATACAATATGCCAAAAAAAAGGCATTTTAAATGACAAGGGGGGGGGGGGGGGAGGGGGAGAGGAAGGGGTCAGCCGCCTAAAGCACCCGACCCAAGTCTGACCCAAGGGTAGGTTGCCCTACCCAAGCACCAAGGGGTGAGAGGGGAAAACAGGAGAACCCGAGAAAAAACCCACTAGCCAGACGCAGCTAAGAGCTGCAAGGCTCACCCCCCCCCCCCCACACACACACAAAAAAAAGCACTTGCCCGTGGGCACAACCACACACACACACACACATACACACACACACACACAACCACACACAGTCACACACATACATACAAGTGCGTGCGCGCACGAACAACCACGCACGCACACATACACATGCAAAAAAAGCACACACACTGGGTGGGTGGGGGGTTACAATGGGGAATAAATGGGTAAATGTACAAACAAGGCATACATTAAGACATCTGGGTGTAGCATTAGGGAGGTAGGTGGTGCTATGGTGGCGCAACAGAAAAAAAGGTAAAAAATAGAGCAAAAGATAGATATGCGGTCATGATGAGAGGCGCTAACAACACCCCCAATGACCAAAAAAAAAAAAAAAAATTATCTATACATATATATACACACATACATATATATATATATATATATATATACAGATAGATAAATAAAGGGAAGAAAAAGGGGGGAGGAGGGGAAGGGGGGAGGGCAGGGGGAAAGAAGGAGAGACATAAAGAGAGGACCAAATGAAGGACCTAAAGAAAGGGTGGAGGTATGTGGGAGGGCGAGGGGGAGGAGGGTGAGGGGGGGTGAGAGAGGAGAAGAGTAGAGGTCGAAAGTAGAGAGAAAGGAAGTAAGAAGGAAAGTAAAGAGAAGGAACGAAAGGGGGAAGGAGCCCTTCAGAGGACGACAGAAACGAACAAGGACGGAGGAGGTG